>JARJEC010089666.1:0-19118 GCA_030264575.1 Tachinus sp. AB-2021 | reverse complement strand
TTGCTATGTTACATATAACCGATGAAATCATTTCTTGATTTGACGAAGGGATTTGCATTCTCCTTGTCCTACTCAACTACTCCAAAGCATTTGATATAGTCGATCACGACATATTGATATCTATTCTAAAATACATAGGTTTTAGCCAAGAGGCAATTAATTTATTTTTGCAATTCGAGTAGTTGAGTAGTACTAAACGGTGAATTGCCAGAGTTGGAGGAAATTAATATAGGTGTCCCACAAGGTGGAGTTCTTGGCGGTTTGCTTCTTATAATTTATACAATCAAACTTCATTCTATTCTTAAACAAACTAACTCTCACAAGTATGCTGATGATACTCAGATGTTTTCTTCATTTAGAAGAGGGGATATCTTTGAAGCCAATAATGTCATTAATGATGAATTAACCAACCTAGTAACATTATCAGAACACAACCAAGTCTATAAACTAAATCCAACTAAATCAATAGTAAAACTATTTAGTCCAAAGAGTAAAAGAGCACAATTATTGGAAAAATGGATATAACTGTTAGTGGACAAAAACCAGAATTCTGGGCCTAAACCTAGATATTGAGTTAAGATTTATGAAGCATTCATGTAATCTTGTTAGGCGCTCATATTGCATATTAGAATCATTGTGTTCTCATAGATCATGCTTAAATGAACACCTTAAAAATATTGTATATGGACCTTGTTTAGACCAAGTAACATAAAAAGAAAATTCAATACATTCAAAAATGCATGTTTAAGGTTTATATATAGAATCCGTAAACGTGATCGCATAAGTCATACTTTGAAAACAGCTAACTGGCACAATATATCTAATAGGCAATTATTATATGCCTGTTCATTATATAAAAAAATCATCTCATTTAAAACACTACCATAATTATATAATAAGATTAGATTTAGAACGGATATACACTTAGTAAACATTAGAAGAAAGGACTATTTAACAATTTTAGCACCCAAAACGACGCTTTTTGAACGGTCCTATTCTTACAATGCCTGTAAATGAACTCCCTGATCATTTACGCAATGTGCGTCAAACAGGTTTTACAAATAATATAAAAGCATATGCTTATGTCCGAGCAATGATTCTTTTTTCTAATTATTATTATATTTTGTAATACCGTATTCTCATTTTTATTTTGTATTATTTATAAATTTCTTTATTTTTAGATTATTATTTTATTTTATTTTTTTAAATTTTTAATTATTTTGTTTGCATTTTCAAATAAAATAATTTACTAAGCGACTTAAGAGAAGGTCATTATCAAGTGTAATATATTGATTTTCAATAAATATTTTCGTGGTAAAAACTTAGTAAATTGTTTTATTTTGTAACGAAATACCACGAAGTAAAGGTCTAAACCATCCTTATGATTGTTTACATTTCTTTATTATTATTATTATTATTAATATTATTATTATTATTATTATTATTATTATATATAATGGAAAACTACAAATTAACAAATGACTATAACTAATATACTCAATGAACAGTATACTAAAAAATTATTATATTATAATTATTAAATAATTACTAAGCCATTACTGAATATTGAAATTAATTATGATTTCCAATATTCGCACTGTATACTCAGTCAAGGAAATTAGTAACTTAGACCAATTTGCATGAGACTAACGTTAGCAGTAAATTTAGCACAATAATTGCGCACTCGAATTTATATTAGAAATATAAAACTAACTCCAGTATTTCTGTCTGACAAGTATGTTTGTAAAATAAGTACACGAGCAAGCGCATTCAATTGTTCTGTCCATTTTAAATTTCAAATATCCGAGTTGTATACAAACGCGTGATTTTCTACACGCAACTTTTCAACGTGTATTTAGTCGCACTCCAAGAAATTAGATCAGTTTTTATTTTCTTGAATAAGAATTGACTAAATCAGAGCACGCAATTATTATACTTGTTTTAGTGCTAAAGTCAGTCTCGTGTCAGGCAATTCTTAGCCTGACACGAGACTGACGATAGCACTAAATTTAGTACCATAATTGTATGCGTCGATTTAGTAAATTCTCATGAGTTCTATTTTATTGCATCAGAATTTACTAAATCGGTGCGCGCAATAATTGTACTAAAGTTAATACTTAAATTAATCGGGTGTCAGGCAAGTCTAAAGGAATGATGTCAATAAAAGTCGCCATTCACCGAGAAATCGCGGCTCGCATTTTTTCTAGGTAATATCATAATTGTTTCTGCTATTGTGCGATTGGCGGTAGTATATTGTTAAAACCATTAAAAACTCTTCGATACCAATAGGTTTGTTATAAGAAATCCTATAACCTGTTCTGAAGTGGTCCGGCTACGGACTTTTATGTTCACAGATTTGAACTAAAAGTTTGTTGTACCTACACATCCGCTGTCTAGTTCGGAACCAGAAAATTCTTATCTATGAGCAAGTATCAAAGGTTCTAAAATGTTTCTCTCAATATTAAAGTTGTTTTTATTTTAAAAAAGTTTCAATATTTCCAACACAATTTTTATTTAATCATTGGAATAAAAAAATCTTGCTGTGGCAGCATTATAAGGAGTATGTAATATTTTTATTTTGCCTATATTTACTTTAAAGAAACAGAAACAAAACATTAAGTAATTAGACAATTTTCAAAATAAAAAAGTATGCAGGTATAATCATTAACAAAAAAGAATGAATAGAGCATGCACCGATAAGAGATTATTTATTTAGGACTTGATATAAAGAATAGTGGATGTAAAACAGAAAAAGAATAATAAGATGCAGATATCTGATACGCTATTGATAGAAGAAAGGCACAGTGTGACGAAGAAAATTAAGTAAATTCAAGAAAACCACAGGAAATCATTGCCAGATAGCTTCTGTAGAAATAAAAACAAGAGTATGAAAAGCTGATATTTAGACTTTTTCAATATTTATAGTAATAGTGCAAGTTTTATTTTGCAAGAGTAGGTACTTTTGCATAATTTTTCAGAACAGAACAAAAGCAATATGCAATAAAATAAAGTTAAAGATAAATAAAATAAGCGTTGAAAATTACACAAACAAGTATTTATTTTCATAATATTTCGCAAGGATAAATGTTTAATTAATTGTCTGCTAAATTATTAAAACAACATTAATATTTCTTATTGTTGACAGAGATCAATAATTTAAGTAAATATACAATTTCAACTTACATTGTTATCGCTTGGCTTGGTTTCTCTGGCAAACTTCGCCGAATTACTGAAACATTTAATTTTATTCCGGGAGGCTTTGGCTTTAATAGGCAACAATATCGTCGCATGCTTAAATTAAATTATAGTAAAATTTCATCTTTGCATGTGTCGTTCGTGTGTGTACCCGAACTAATTTAAATTCAATAAGGAAGGTGAACATGCAATCATTAATGAAGAGCGCCAATTAATACTAACGTTTTGTAGATCGACATATTCGTAATAGCAAGTTAGAAATTGAATTAATATTTGTAATAAGGGGAGAATATGGGTCAAGTAAAGATAATAAAAGAAAATACGGCAGGATTGTTAAAAAACTAAATGACTTTCCAGATAACGTCAGATAATACATTTCCAGTTAAAATGTGTATCTGAATAATAATGTAAACTAACAAGTTACTGAATTTTTGCCATCACGTTACAACCGCATTCATGGTATTTCTGAAACGGTGCATAATATCTGCAGTACATTCTAGGTTAATGGAGCTAAGGAAAATCAATAAGAAAATTTTAGCCAATTAGCTTAGAAACCAAGAAGCAATGTGTAAAACGAAACTTCTTTTTATTATAATTTTTAATAGTATTTTAATTAACAAAGAATATCAACATGCAAGCTATATTAGACGATAATAAAGTTGTAATGAGTAAGTATATTTTACTTGCATATGATGACATGCGAGTAAAATTTACTTGCACCTATAATTATGTTTAATTAAAGAGTGTGTAAATAAAATAGAATTAGTACTAATTTAGATAATAGATTGTTGATAGTTGTGTTGACTATACACGATGCAGATATTATACTTCATCAAATCAAATTGACAATGAATATGAATCAAAAAAACATTCATCTTAGCTTCAAGATTTGCAAAAAATTTGTGAATATTAGTCAATTATGTTTGCTAAGTTAAGAGTCATACTGACATTATCAGTTTCGTACAGATTGCTTTCTAAACAATTTTACAGATAATTTATATTGTTGTTGAATTGGCGGTTAACTGGCCAATTGACGCAACCAGGTTTGGGCTTGTACACAGTTTCACTTTTAAAATGCAAAAATCTAAAATACGTACTTAGTAAATGTTAAAAAAGGATAACTGGTATAACGAAAAAATAGCTGGACGTCTAATGACTCAACCTAGGAAAGACCTCAGCTGTAAAACATTAGTAATAAAACAAAATTTGTGCAACATCGTGGCTAAATTAAAGATCTTTGTGAGCATGTCAAGTTGCATAATCAAGAACAATTTTTCTTTAGCGCTTCTCTCAAACAAAAATTTTGAATAAAAATAATATTTTAAAAAAATAAAAATTTATTTAGTTGCAATTACTAATTAAAGAACTAAAAAATCACCGCGCGACGGTCAATTCTCAAATATACTCCGGCCGCAGAGCAATAGCATAAATTGTGCTCGGAACACACACAGCAGAAGTGAAACCTTTCATTAAATCGGTTATTTGGAAAATAATGTTAATTTTTTGGTTATTTAAAGATTTTTCTGCTAAACCAATTTTAAAACATACCTAGTTATAATCATTTGTAATAATAAAAGATGTATTTTCTTCTCTCTTAAATAGATACAATTACCTTTAAACATTACTCTAACAGCGCACTCTTAAAATATTGAAAAAGGTTCCCTTTTCCAAATAACTGATTCAACTTTATTATAATATTTATACAGAAAATTCTTATGTCACTGCCAGTGTACTATTTTGTAATATCTTATAGTTATTAAATAATTGCTACGCCATTACTCCATTTTAAAATAAATATTTAAAAGATTCACCTCGGATGGGGATTAAACCCATAACCTTTGCATTTTTATTCAATACTCTACCAATTGAGCTACCGAGGTATCTCAATTGGCATCGGTTTTATGTTTTATACCCATGTCAGAGTAAATATTTGAACTTGAAATTTATTATTTATATGTTTATACATACACAGTTGTATGTGTGTCTAGTCTATGCTAGCATAATACACACGGAAATTTCGTCGGCGATCAATATAATACGAATATTGCAAATAATAATTATTTAACCTAAGCCAAAAGTAAGATATAATAAGTATTAAGTAATCACTACGCCATTACTCCATTTTAAAATATTTTTATCCGTCTTATTTATCTACAGCTAACCTGGTACTCATTACACTACGCCTTACGAATAGACAAGCCAATGTAAACAGGTAATGCACGCTTGCACCCGCACCCCTCAAATTGTTCCAATTTCCCTCTTTTTCGGACTCGTACCTCAATATAAAAGTTTTCACTTCAAAACAATATTGCTAAAGAAGGAAGAAAACTCCTCCATTTTGACCTTCTCCAACATTATGAAAGGAACTAAAACAAAGGATGAAAAAAACAACATGTTCTTGGGTCACAAGCGGACGGGTATTTATCATATTTATAGAACATGGCGGGCATTTAGGTTATCTGCATGGACATATTTTCAATGTGTGGCCATAAAGTCGACAATGTGAAATGAATTAATTTAGGGATATAAACACTTAATGAATGGTCAAAAGTAACAAAAAAAAACGTTTTATTGTATATGAAGTAACCACAAAAGTAAATAAGTATGGTCTTTGATGGTGAGAGCAATGGACTGAATGCCCGAGTTGTAATTTCGTCAATACCAATGTTCTTATAAACAACGCCCACAACGTCTACAAAAAATATGATGATTCGGAAAAGTTAGTTAGGATTTTGAGTAAATCAACTTATTAAAATTATTATTGCACGATGAAAAGAAAAAAAATAATTCTAAAATATTGCCACAGGTACAATCACAAGACCTCCAAGTTTTGTCAGTTAATTTGACAGAACGTGTTCACAATAATTACTGGGAATCAAAACTTAGAGCTCGAGAGGTTTATGTCTAGATTATTTCCCAAAGAATTATTATTACTTCAACATAAACTTTTATGTCAAAAAAGTTTATGTTGAAGTAATAATAAATCTTCACTTTAAATAACGACTAAATGATTATTGAGTGCGATTAAACCTCTAGTATTTTATAACGCAACAGCAATTGTTTAATTGTTGCTATAACATTGTAAAAAGCTGCAGGCAGTTTTATCCGTTAAAGATTATTCATAAGTTGTGCGGCAAGCAGTTTAATCGATAAAGTTTTAATTTCATTGGTTGAAATTTGAATTTTAATGAAATTTGATTGGCTTATAGTCAAAGAGGAAAATAGTCAGTAATAAACTGAATGCCTAGAAAATCGTTAGCATTTTAAAATTTATTAAAAAAATGCCATCTTACTCTTTCCTCTATGATCAACTATTGTTGCCAACTTAAAATTATTAAAAAAAGGTGGAGTCATCGCGGGACGCCTGGTAGATATGATAACATTCAATTATCATAGGAAGCAGTAAGTTTAGAAAACAAAACAAAAATATTAAAAATTATTACAACAAAAAAGGTCATCAACAATAAACATGTAACATCTTCTGACAACTAAAACAAAATATCATCAGCAAAAATAAATATGTACACATCTTCCAACTTCACATTAATTAGTCAAATTTCAAAAAATTGTTCTCACTAATAAAATATTACGACTCAAAACTCAAAATCGTTTAAGGAAAAAAGGGGGCGCGAAATACAAAAGTTGAAAATCGTTGAATTTAAAAATACTAAAATACCAACTTTTTATACACTGTTTCCTATCTTTCACACATAATTGTTATTGATTAATAAATAACAATTCAATAAAAAAATTAAAATCCAGGTACATTTCTATTAAAATGTCTAAGGACATAGAAATGGCCTGTAAACGTTTCATTGAATACAATCTGTGTGCCATCTGTAAGTAGAATGCAGAAGCATCTGGTTGTATAAACTTGATATATCTCTTTATCAATTGCAATATTATACCTTGTTATCGTTCATAAACTGAACAGGGGAGCAATTTTTAACGACTATAAAAAATACAATACAATAGTATTTATTATTTATTATAGATACCTTTAAGATACATATAAATACTTTCGCATCATTAACAGTGTTTGAGATAACTCTAGATATATCGAAAAGTACAACTAAATATATCTTTTCAAATAACAATAAATCGAAATACTTTGCTCTGTTGGTTAGACATAAAAGATGTAGGAGGGTGTGAATATTTAAGATTAATGGTGGCGCAACTGAAAGGAAAAGGGTAAGAGGTTATACAACCTTACACATTCCGATAATGATGTACACTATTTTAAAATTTGTTGGAAAATAACATAAATTATATACAGGTTTTCATAAATTAATGACACTTTACAATTGTACGAAAATGTATTATATATTTATTTTTCATTTATTTTTGTTTATTATTATTGTATTGTTTGCTTCATGTATTTGAAATTGTAAACAGTATTATGTATAATAATATTATGTAAAGTGCTTGCAGGCATATACGCAAATAATAAATTAATATGAACTTTGTAAATAAAATATTATATTATGGTGTATTTGTCAACAATATTCATAATAAGTCTTAGTATTGTTCAAATAAAATTTGTGTTAAAAATTATTTTTTGCTTTTTATCTTATTACATATTGCTACTATACTATTATAAGTAATAGTATAGTAGAATGTTGCAAAAAATTTAAAAGAGTTGACACTTTATTGACTTGTGTGTAATAAAAATAATTAAAAAAATTATTAATATTTGAATATAGCATGTTTTTCTAATCTCGCAATATTGATACCACAAAACATTCACTGTGCGGCAAGAGATAGGGGTGATTTTTTTTACGTTATTGGTTGGATTTTTATTTTTGAAATTTTTGAAATGTTCAATAAAATATTTTGAATATATATATATATATATATATATATATATATATATATATCATCGGTTTATAATGTTATAACGCCGTCTTCCGATTCCCAACCTCCACTGTTCTCTATCGTTCCATAAGTTATCTGGTATATCTCTCTTTCCTTCATCAAGCAGATAGAAAGTATTAAAAAAAACAACCAATGAAAAACGCCGGTTAGTAGCAATTTTTCTAATAAAAGCTTTCTGTAAAAGCTATTCAAAATATTTTTCTACATATTAAAAAATTTAAAAAAATAGAAAATTCGATCCAACCTATTGCAGCCGAGAAATTAAAAAAAACCGTATCCTCTGAAACCCAAAGAATTTTTGGTAAATTTTTGCTTTGGGGGTGAACTCTTTAGCAAACAATCTTTTTCCCACATACTTCGTTTTGTTATTCATATTTTCTTGTCAAGTAGATATTATTTAAGAAAATTGATCAAATCGAACTAGTATGTTTGTATATCACGATATATTTAGTCACACTTACACCATGGCTACAGTAACGTTTGATAAAGTTACTACTATAACGTAACGTAAACATATCGTGATATAAAAACATAGCTATTACTTGCAAAACTTAGGTAATAAAATGTACACCGCATTTTTAAAGAAAAGGATGATACGCCACTGTTCTTTTTCAACATAAACTTCAGTAGTTCTCTACTTGCCTGTTTTGAGTAAAAATACTGGCATTTTACTATTTACCAACAGTTTATTTGTCAAAAATTAAAATTCAAAAATATATAACGTTATTAACGCTGAAGTGGCTCAAATACACTTATGGCCTAGCAAATGAAAATTCTGTAGAATATCGGCAAATTTATCATTATCCTAACAGAGCAACGCTATGTGCTATAACATTTACTAAGCTAAATGCCAGATCGAGTGAAACCGGTAGTTTAGATCATAATCCGGAAGTAACAACGCACGCGCTAAAAAGTTATACTTTAAAAGATAGAAGATTAGTACCCCTTCAAGTAAGTACAAAGACGGTTCTCACAGTTTCTCAGCTATAACCATACCACTTACAACGAGTACAAGCGTTGCTGTCGCAATTTTTAGCCAAACAGTTTTTTGAGTAAAATATTATTTACCGATGAGGCAACTTTTTTAAAGAAAGAATTATTAATATATAAAATAAACAAAACTCAATATGCAATAAGAGAAGATCGCTTTCAACAAACTTTTTCACTAAATACATGGATAGGGGATTATTATTGAGTATCTAATTAGACACACTTTTCTAAATCGTTGGATTAGACGCAACGATCCTCAAATCAAACTTTGTCAGCTCGCAGTCCTGATATTTTTATTCATCTCAAGTCACTCGTGTTTAGGATACCTGTATTATATGAAACTGTTTTAGTAGTAAGTTAAATTACTATTTATTTTCATTGATTTATGAAAATTTATGAAAAAGTGAAAAAAAAAAATCAGTGATAGTCCAGCATGCCACTGGTTAAACTATAGCCAATGTTTGCAATTTTATTATTGCCCTGATTAGGCCTGGTCGATTTGATCCCAAGAAATTACATTTAATATTTTATAATATTTTTCTTGCAAAAAGTTGAAATAAAAAATTACTTCATATTTGCTTTTTAAGTTGAAACAAGAAACAATCTTTGGAAACGATAACATAAAAAATCGAAGTTATATTACGCACGAGTTTTAAATCATTAATTGATTTTTTCTACCAATCTATTCTACAATTGTTTTATGGCTCTTACTCGTGCATTGATTTTTTTATTGATCAATTACTCGTTTAATAAACTTTTGCTCTAGATTAAGCATAATCTGTTTTGAGCTTAGTTAATTTTATAAAATGATGTTATCATATGATAATATTATGACTGTTCTATGAATATTCAAAAATATATGCACTAGATGCTCGTATGATTACTTATCAACTATGCAGTAATACGGAAAGTACGAAATATTAGTGACTAATTATAAGCATTATTAAACAGATAAGAATTAAAATGAAATATTTCACACACATTACACACATTTAAACAATCTAATAATCATGCCTATCAAGGTTATCAGCAACAGACCAAAAACAGTGGAATTTATATCGGAATTATTTATAGACTTTGTAAATTTATTATTTGAACGTGACATTTCGAGCATTTTAATGTAACAGTAAATTTTTTTTTGTTTGATATCAAAATATAATTGATTCTGTAACCGATACACTTATTAGATGAATAATTCTTAATTTTAAAATCATTTTCTAAATCATCCTAATGAGCTGAGTTTCTACAATTGTACTTGGTATAAATTAAGAGCAAAAATGAATATTTAATCTTATTTTTGTTAGACTCAAATATAAAGAGATTACGTTGTGAAATAAAGATTTATATAAAAATATTATATAAATATTCCCCGATAAGTGTACTTGTTACATATGGACAAGCATTGTCTCACAACTGTTGTTATTGGAATGAGAATCCACACTTTGTCATCAAAACCACGATATTTAAAGAAAGTAAACGTGTGTCCTTGGAAGAATTTAAAGACCTTCGATTGGATTTCTATAGAAGTACTTATTTTCATTTTTTAATTTAATTTTTTGAAAAAAAAAATCAACTTTAAAAAATCTCTAGCTACACCTAACCGGTAACACACTGTATGTAATGTGCCAAAATATTGAGGGTCGTGTTGTTGGTCAGTGTTAGACCACAGATAGTGAAATAAATTTATTATTATTACCATATAACAAAAAAAAAACCAAAAACTAGAATATATAAGAAATTATTTAATTTTTCAAGATGATTAATAACATATATTAACAATGCAGTAAAAATAAATCGTGATCCATAAACATAGTAGTTTAATTTTCTTAAAATACTGTTAAGATATTAATTACACCACAAGTTCAAGCGTTACAATCTAATTCCAAAGGAAATATTTATAGAACTTAAACATTTTGTTGAGTTTTAACCGAGTATATATGTACAGATTGTACAGAGTACACAAATAAAAAGCAACGTGCATATCATTACACATTCTTGCATTTGGTAGCTAATACATTATTTATAATAGGGGGTTTCCAATGCACGACACTCGCATTTAATCTATATAAATGGAAATTCTCTCAACCACTCCAAGCATAATAACCTACATTAGTTGATTTACACTTTATCCCTTCAAAAACAGAATACTGCGTATCACATGCTATATATTTCATGCTATATATAAGTATAATAATCATACAATTAATAAAAATGTTACGAAATGCACCAACGAAGTTATTGCCTGATGTGTTATTAGAGGCAAACATAAAATTTATTCATTCAATAAATATTACAAAATGTTTTCTGTGAACAGAAATTATTAATTAATTGTTTTTTAATATTCAAAAATTTGTGCCTTGAGCTTGAATAGATTCCTCATAATTAACAAACCATGTGCTTGAAAATTAAATGAACTGCAAGAGCTACAAACACTACATAAAAATAAATGTTTCAAAACAGATTTATGCAAATTTAATGTTATTTCGCGGTTATAGTCGCTCCAACATAAATGTAAACTAAGTCGAGCCTGTATTACAACGTTGACGGTAAGCAATTGGGTATTTGAGAGAGTTTTCCTCTGACAAAGAAAACCACTGGAATGAGCAACGCGGAAGAGATCAATAATAGATCAAAAACTATATATAAATGGCAAACGGAGTTTGAGGAAGAGAGAAGTTAGTGGTTGCACACCCTCATATATACATGTGGTTCTGTTATCGAAAAAAAGACTACCTCTTCCGAGCCGAAAAGATATTTAATAATTTCTTAAATTCTTAATAAGAATCCGGAGCATTTGCACCTAATAAGTGACTGTACGTGTTCAAATTGCTAAGAGCAAGAAGAGATAATGCAAAAAAGATAGAGGATACGCGAATAGTTGAGGAAATATTGGAAAGCAAGGAAAAGTTTAACATAGTAAACTGCTATATATGGTAAGTACTGAGCGTGAAAATCCTAGAAGAGAGCAAATGCCACAAAGAAAAAAGATGAGCCGCAGAACAACAAATAGAAAAACAATAAAAACGAACAGGAATATGACATGCATGCTCGTAAATAAATGAATGGTGGGTATGTTTTAATGAACATAGTTTACATTTACAATAGCAACAGTGAGTCTGCAGCTGCAGATAATTCAAATCTGGCTGCAGATATTAGAAGTTTATTTGAATCGGAATTACAATAACGTTTATAAAAATTTTAAACTCATGTCTCTATCCAAAAGTTGTTGTTCTTGTAGTTTTTAAGCTCTAAAAATTCAAACTTTATAAAACAAGATTTCAAAATCCATACTTATGAAAATTTTAGAGCTATATAAAAGTTTAGATAAAGTATAAAAAACTTGTAGTATATTCTTAAGTAAATATATAATTTTTTGAAATAAAACAATTTACTATGCTTTTTATCACGCATTTATTCTATCGAATACATTACTAGTTGCAGCTCCACTAGAGCCTTCTACGGATGCTACAAGTTATATTAATTTTTTTTAATTGTACGTAAAATTTTATATAAATCATATGCTAATAAATAATATTGCAGCTGGCTCTTCGGGATTTAGTTTTACATAGTCACCCGAATTTATAGCTCGTGGTATAGATCTATAAACACTTGCCTCTATTGTAACCAGTCGCGATTGGTGAAAATATTTATTTTTGCAAACTGCTAGGTTACCTTATTAATTTAAAACCATAAAAACTTTATTAACACTTCCACAGTATCAGCAATTAAAATTGAAACAAAACGAAAATAGAAAACCGTTATTAGTTTACAAAACTCACTTCACTGCGTCTATGGTATTGTATAATATAATATATCATATCTAAACTTAAAAAATAAACTACACTACGTCTCACTTGGGAACGTGTGCTGCCACACTCGTTGACTCCACGTGTCTTGCGGTTTTTCCATCCACCTCATTCTCCCGTCCATCAAGCAAATTACGTCCATTTCTCAATAGAATATCAACATAACATACTAGTCATACAAACATATTAATGTGTAGAACTTATAACAATTATTTTTAAATACACAGCCATCACCATACTATTAGATTTTTAAGGATATTTTAAAGTAACTATTTCTCTGTTTAGTAATGAGTAGAACTAGGACTTATATACGTAAAAAAGTGTAAATAATCGCATAAATAAGCATTAAAAACAGCATAAAATTTTTTATTTTCCATAAATAACAAACAAAAACAATAATAACTATTAATATAATAACAAACACAACAAAAGATCCAAATTTTCAACTAAAATGGATCTTCTTATGTCACAAGTTTTTATATGCTGAAAAAATTCTTTCAGCATCTACAGATGTTATTGGTACGTATTTAATATTTAATAATATGATGTATTTCATATTAATGATTCATTAATATTAATGATTTCATCTGATATCTTTCCATTTATAACATTTTTAATTTTTTAATTTTTTCAATATCAAAAATCATTTTTGAAAGATATTTGCTTATATTATATTTGCAATATCTACGTGGAACGCGCTTGATTTAAAGTTGTGGATAATCTACAACAAAACTACCAGAAGAGCATTTATAAAATCGGAAATTGCTTAAAATAAGCATAAAATATGGACAAAAATGACAAAATAAGCAAAAATATTGAAAATAAGCATAAAAAATGCATAAAAAATAAAAATTAAAAAAAAACAGATAAAAATTCTTAAAATATGCATAAAAATCAAAATATGCATAAAAAAGCAAAATAAGCCAAAATAAAAACATGCCATTTGATTTACTTACTAATGGTTCGTGAAGATATACAGTCATACAAACATTTGATTGGTGTAACAAGGTTTTTACATTCATACTGATTTTGTGCAAATTGTCAGTCGGTTAAAAAAGATGAAAAGTTACTTGTACAATATACAATTTTAGACAATCGTGTAACTATATCTAAAATGTTTGTGCTAGATTTATGTGAGCATGACTGTACATTCAAAATTAGTATGCATATAATATTGGTAAAAATCATAACGCATATAAATCCTAGCTCTAGTAATGAGTATAATACAATTTATATAACAATCAACTATTCATCTTTATATTACTATGAACTTAATAATATTGTTTTTTAATTGATATTTTCGTCCCTTTTTAATATTTAATGACGTTACATTAATCTAAATAAACAATTTGCCCTCGTGAAAATTGCCAAAACACCAAAATCATAAAAATATATGTAAAATTATTTTATGTTATTCAAAGCTATTGTGATTTCAAATGTACGAAAATACTTATTTAATAGAATTCAGGTAACCTGATTTTAATTTTAATTTTATCAATCTGACTAAAAATGTAATAGCTTTTAACAATTAACTTTTCTGTAAACACTTAAATACCCATGTTTCGCAGAAATTCAGCAACCAGCTATACTTACTGAGTCAATCAATGGAAATGTTATTTGAAATGTAAAAAAAATCTCATGTTGCAGATCATCTGTATCGTTTGGGAGGGGCTGTAAATCGCTCAGAATCCAGCATACCATATCCCATACATAATCTAGCTTAAGTCCGGTGAACGTACAGATCTTGGAAGGAAATCCAAATTAGCATTAATCAGAAACTCAATAGTTACCCTTGTGATATGTGCATTGTTGTCTTGTGATTTACCAGTTTTTAAACAAATAAAAATTTGGTTATGATTTACTAATATAACAAGGCATATTTAAAGTTATCGGAATAATTCCAAAACAACATCTACTTCTATGGTTAATAGTACTTTACTTGAGCGTGATCCAATAAACAACATCGAGATTCATCACTAAACACCACTATTCGTCAGTCCAATGCAACCTTACGTTACACTACTGCAGTCGTGCAATTTGGTTTTGAGAAGTTAGAGGTAAACAAAAAAATGGTTTAACGATTTAAAACCAAAACTTTGAATTCTATAAACAAATCATATCCAGACGCGGTGGTTGATTGAATCTCACCAGCTATCACCAATTTTTCTTGTTGATAAAAACGGTTCCAAATCTTTACAATATATGGGCTGGTTTACGGTGTTCTATAGTTCCTTCCAATTCCTAATATTCTTTTTCTTTTCTCTTGTTGTGTCGATCATTTGTACATCTAAGACGCCCATGCCGCAACAGTCCTCGATTATTGTGTGTTTCTACCGATCGTCGCCAACAAAGAAAGACAGTAGCAATATTGCGTTCCACGCGATTAACAAAATTACAAAAATGGATAATTCAACGTTTTATAGAACCACAATACTACCCCGTTTACAGTAATTAATTTGGCAAAAATTTTCAAGCCGTTGAATAGGTGGCATTCATTTATAATCGTGAAAGATTAATTATATTAAAAATTTGTTTCAAAGTTTTGTTTTGTTAGACCACGGAAATTCGATTAATTAATCTGATTTGAATTTGAAAAAAAAAAAAGAATAAGAATATTTGTGGCGTGGAAAAAAAAAGCATGAATGGATCAAATATTGGCTCTTCAGCATGTCATAGAAAAATGCATAACAGAGAAGAAAGAAGTGTACTGTATATTTGTTGATCTAACGCAAACGATAATTTAATAAATGCCAATATATGTTGGTAGTAGCGTGTGCGTTAAGTTACATGGCATATTGAAGATTGGTTTAATATAAATAAAAGTTTTGGGCAAAGATATGTTATATCAGTGTGGCTGATTAATATATTTTTGGAGAAATGTGTAAGGAATGCTTGTAAAAAGCTAACGGTTTACAGAAGAGTATAAGTAATGTAAAGATAATGATTTTATTGTATGTTGTATGACGATGCTATTATAATTTGTGAGAACGAGATGGACCAACAGATGCTCTATATCAACTAAATGTGCAACACATAAAATGAATGCCTATATAAATGTAACAAAAACCATTTCCTTTGATAAGGATGACGCAGACAGTGATTGTATAATTAGTTTCAATAGTAAACGTTTGGAGCAGGTAAAAATGTTATAATTTTAATGGGCTACATCTTTTTCCAGTTTAAGGCTAGAGTTAGCAATTGAGATAACCACGACATACGCGAGAAATATAAGGTTAAATCTGGATCCGCAGAAAATTGAGGCGGCAAGGGTATCAACAAAAAGGACTGACAGAGGAGTTGGAAAAATACAGGTAGAAGGCCAAATAATAAACATAGGAAAAAATATCAAATACATTTTATTACAAATGGATGAAACGAAAAGATAAACGATACAATAAGAACAAGAAACGGAAGAAAAACTGAATAGGCTGATACCAAGCAAGAGAGGACATAGCAACGGCGGCAAGAACTAAATTACTATATGCGTCAGAAAAAAAGGGAGCGTATTAACGTATTAAAGACAAAGCGAGCTCGTGGTGGAGAAAAGAATATATATAAAGAAAATTATAAATAAAAGAACTATAACCACAAAGACAGGCAAGATATGGTGAAAAAGTGGCAGAAACAGTAGAGTGAAGGAAGTAAGGGGGAATGTGCAAAGGAACTAATACCGGAAATAAAAAAATGGACAGAGAAAAAAAAAATTATATTTTGTCAAGAAACACACGCAATGACGCAGAACACACACTAACAGAATGAGAAGCATGTGAAGAGGACAGAAAGAAACTGAACAAAATATTAGAAGGGAAAGTCGACAAAACAATAATTATTCACAAATGTCTTTGATACCAAAATAAATGGATGGCAGTAAGAAACCTTGAAAGGCGAGTGATGATAAAAAAAGTTGAAGAGTTCGACGCAAATACAAAATTAAAAACAATCATTAGGACTAAAATAAAATAAGAAACGGGTAATGAAAGATATTTGAATCGCGGAAAGTACTTGGAAGTATGTGGATAAAATATTATCCAAGGACATTTATACCAACTTTGCTATATGGATCTTATATCAGGAAAAACACAAAGTAAAAGTAAATGCAATTGGAATGGTGTATTTAAGAAATGCATGTAGAAAGAATTTGGTTTGATAGAACAAAATACTTTACGTTGGTTTGGCCACGATGAAAAAAATCAATCAGGATCGAGTGAGAAAGCAATTATTCTATAATAGAAAAGAATCGGAATCGAAAGGCAGGTCTAGACCATGTAAAAGTTTGTGGTAACGTAAATGCCTGTAAAAAAGTGAGCAGAATACGAGAGCGTGCAAAAGAAGTATGTAAGGATAGATGAAATCGATAGAAATGCGTAATTTTAGATAATTTCAAGATATACCAAAAGTACACTTTACAATACCATTTATTTTCTGAATACAACGTGCTCATTTCTCAACAAATTAACAAAGTTGCATACAGTTGGAATGAGATCATATAAGTTTTTACTGTAGTTAGGAACTGTATAAATGTTAAAGCTATACATTTATGTATGCACTTCATTATCCGATTCAAATTAGTTGAATACAAATTGCATAATTTACTAGGATTAGATTTACTAGGATAGATAGACAAAATAATTATTTAGTTAACAAAAAAGAATTTGGACAAATCAATTAACTAAAGAAAGCGAGATATTTTAGCATTTAGCATTGATTATTTATATTTAATAATCAATGCTGAAATATCTGGCTTTCTTTATAACTCTTATTAAGATATTTATAAAAAAGGAGTAACCTTTTATATTTTGCCATCAAACTACCTTTTACACTCTGAGGAGTTTGTTCTGTATTCTAGAGAAATAAATTGTTTACTATAGTGTTACTGAAATCATAGTAGAACATTATAGAATAATGGCCAATATTAAGAGAGTAATAAAATAAATCAACTAATGATTTCCACAACGTAAACCGGAATTGATTGA
Organism: Tachinus sp. AB-2021; assembly: GCA_030264575.1. Lineage (NCBI taxonomy): Eukaryota > Metazoa > Arthropoda > Insecta > Coleoptera > Staphylinidae > Tachinus > Tachinus sp. AB-2021. The sequence continues at coordinate 1,279 of JARJEC010089666.1, read as the reverse complement.
GTTAGTATGAGGGTCACGAGTTGGACCACAATTTAAAGCATTCATTCTTTATGTGGTATATTAATATCACGTCGACCTAGTTTGGAATTCGCAGGAATCGTGAAAAGTTGGGTTATTTGTTTAGGTGTTAAATCACACAACTTTTCGCAATTCTTGTTAATTCGAAGCAGGCTGGACGTGCTATTACTATAAAATTGAATGCATGCTGACTGTATAGTGAATATAGGAGTGAATAATATTTCAATAAAATCTTTTAATATTGCTTTATATTGTATTTATTAAAAATCATCCAGTATAAATTGTTTTTATTAGAAATAAATTGAAAATTAATTTTATAATAAAACAGATTTATTTATTCAAAAATACTTATAAATATCTATTTTATAATTAATAGATTTTTATTTTATTTGTAATAAAAATGCTCTAGTCCGGAGTGGTCGGAAGTCACATAAAAGTTGTTGGTCCTATGAAAACCAAGCAATCGCAAGCCACGGGCTTATTAGACGCAATGGTGTAAAATATAAATAACAGAATTTTAAAGTTTGTAAGTACACAATTTTATTGTACATATATGTATGTATACAGCGTGGATACTAAAATAGGTCCAATGCTGCAACTTACTAATTTTTATCCATTTTTGTATTGTATAATACATAATATGTGTGTGTGTTTGTAATATTTATTATTTTCGAGTAAGAATAGTCTTTTTTAAATTTTAAATGGCAACCCCTATTTATCGTTGCGATAATTTTTCCGATTTATTTTTAAAACTTTTAATGGCAAATAACAGGATATGAGTAGTTTAATGGCTTTGTGGTATTAAATTGGTTTTTGAGTCAATTCCATATTTTAATAATTTACTGATTCTACATAATATGTATGTTTCCAACATAAAATTCAAATATTCAATTTCAATAGAACGTTTGCATCCCGTTATCGGCATTTAAATCCGTATCTAATAACTTGATATATCTACTGCTATAAATGTAATCTGCAGTTAGATATTTTATGAGAAAGTAATTAATATTCAAATAATAATAATAATCTTGATCTGAGCAGTACTACCCTAAAATTTTGGGGAGGGTAAACCACAGCAAATGATTTTATTTTCCAAAAACGGTAATTATTTAAATGGAATCTGAAATTTTGATAAGGTACGGGGCTCCGTGAGAGCGTCGCGGCCGCTTATAAATTTAGAGATCGTGGCAGATATAGCCCCAGTATCTGCCTCGCCTGGAGACATTTATTCGGTCCCTTCTTTACCGTGTTACTTGTAAAA
>JARJEC010089628.1:0-18059 GCA_030264575.1 Tachinus sp. AB-2021 | reverse complement strand
TATGAACAACTTAGATGCCAACGAAACGAAAAACAACTACAACGTGATCGAATGTAAACAAACATCAATAAACAGTGATTGTCAGATGTCTATCATGGTGACCACCGTCCTCGTCCACATGGCACCAGCTGATCAAAACCGCCAGTAGCGCTGCCTGACACGTACGCAAAGTAATCTTGTGGAATCGGCCAATAACAAAAGAGTTCTCATATCCGGGTAGAGCATACAAAGATAATCACGCCGGACCATACTTGGTTATAATTCAAACGAACACCGAAAACGGCAACAAAACATCCCTCAAAATTAGCAAAACTATTATTTTAGAAATCTACGGAATTAGCGAACTAGAAATATCCGGACCAAGCAGCATACGCGCATATTGCGATACAGCAACAAATATATTGACAAAAAAAACACAAAAATAAATAAATTTAACTCTCGCGCTATTATACCCGCGCAAAAAATCAACAAAGGTTCATTCTACATATCAACAATGAAATAGAAATTGAAACTATAATAAAAACGGGACGAGGAAATAATAATAAAATAATTACATATGCTCGCAGTTTTAGCAAAGTAGTAACAAATATACAGGGACAGGAAGAAATAATTCTATTAAATACTATATAAGTTACCATTGAATCAGACACTGCGCCCACGCATTTCTATATGAATAAAATCCGGTATAAAGTGCACACCTACATCAAAAGTCATATATAAACACAATGTCGTGCACTCACAATAAAATGTAATAAATGTGATATCCGAATGCCCTTCAAATGCGTATCATTGCAACAACTGTCAAGGAAATCACAGCGCAAATGATAAAATATGTCCAATATACAAACAACAAAAACATCAAATCATACAGAAACACAGAACACAAAAAAACACGTTAACAGTACCCGAGTTTACAAATAATGAACATAATAAATACTATTGTGACACAGCTAATCCTCCACTCATCATTACCAATACCAAATCAGAAAAATGGCTAACACTCATATAAACATTCTACAGTGGTACGTCCACAGTCTACAAAAAATGGACCGATCTACAGCACTACCAACAATTAACCTAAAACTTAAAAACTATAACATATACAGACACGACGGATACGGGAGTATAGCATTAATAACTCACAAGAATATTACGCAAAGTCAATACACTACAAAGCAAATAAATAACATTCAATGCCAAAGCATAATCATTAATAAGAACTAAATAAAACAAAAACTACTGTTTTTAACCACAAACATTTATTTATTAAAAATAAAAATAAATAACTTGAGTTTTGACTTATGAAGGTCATTATCAAGTTGAAACTGGAGTCGCCTATATTTTTATTTTTAATAAATAAATTTTTGTGGTTAAAAACATAGTAATTTTATTTTTATTTATTTCTAATAATGAAGTACCACATAGTAGAGGTCGAAACCATCCTTATGATTAATAAGAACATTACTTTGTCAAACCTATATATCATTGCAAGAAAAGCAATAAATAAAGCTAAACAAGACAGCTGGCATAATTTCTGCGAGCAACTTGATCCAAAACATGATATCAAAAAAACTTTAAGAGTAACAAAATTATTTCATGGAATAACTAAAACGCAAGACAAAATCAAAAGCGACACTTGCTTAACAAAAACATACATCAAACATACATGATACATCAGCGAGTCCACGACTTCTACTAGAAGAATCAATAAATATGAGAAAACTAGAAAATGCTTTAAAAACTAAACAAAATGCCTCACCCTGAATTGATGAAATAAACTACTAAATGATCAAATACCTCCCCAACAACGCAAAACGCGTGCTACTGCGCATATTTAATCATTGGTGGGAAAATGGAATAAAACAAATGAAAACATGCAACATAATTCCAATCAAAAAGAAGAATAAACCAGATGATAAACCCTTCATCTTATAGAACAATCGTGCTTTAAATTACTAAATTACATAGTTAAAAAAGATCAACTACTACCAAATAATAGCTATGGTTTCCGACAAAATAAAAGTAGAACTGATGCCATATACCATTTTTTCACCGACCACCGAAACAAACTCTATAAATACAAAATGACTACAGCCGCTTTTATAAACATAAACCAAGCATGCGTACACATTCCAATACTCATCTAAATACTAGTAAACATGAACATACCACCTTTATTCATAAAATACATTCAATCATTTATAACAAACATATACATCATGAGATCAAACAATTACAAAATCAGTAGAATATGCAATATGGGACTACCCCAAGGATCAATACTAAGTCCAATCTTCTTTAACATATGCACCAGTAAAATTGTGAAAAATCTGAATATTAACATAATACAATATGCCAACGACATAGTGATTTACACAAGCAACTCACAAATAAATATAACCAATCTTCAATTCAATTGAAAAAATACTTAAAAATTCATTAAACAAACTCAATCTAGACATAAATCCTAGTAAATAGACAATAATGCACTTTAGCAGAAGGCATAAGACACCAGAACACGCAACTATAAAATTAAACGGAACAAAGATAACAGACACAGAGGAACACAAATTTCTAGGAATATGGCTTGGCAGAAAAATGAACTTTAACAAACACATAAAGGAAACGATAGGTAAAGTAAAAAAAGATACTAAAAGTCCTTATATCAGCAAAAAAGGTAATAAACGAGAATCGCTGCTAAACATATACAAAACATTAACAAAACCAAAAATACATTACCTACTCATATATGCTATAACTCAACGAGTCCGAAGAACTTCCAATTCAATTACAAATAAAACTAAAAATAGCTACATACCACTCTAACAGAACAATTCATCAACATATAAAAAATAATTTAGAGCACTTTATAAAACTTTGTAACCACGTTTACTGGAGAAACAAAACAAAACCAATATCATATCCCCTTATTCGAAACCCAAACAAAAACCGTANTGTAAACCCCAAAACAAAGAAAATCGCTGATCTAAAAATCCAAACGATAGCTTCAATTACAACTGCAGAACTAATCAGAATCAACTTAGCTGTACGCCTAATAACAAATAACCCCACAAACAACACCACAAAACACGTCATTCTAACCGACGGTCTCCCCACACTTCAAACATTAAAAAAATCCTACATTTCCCTCAAAAAAACAAGCTTAATCACAGAAAAAATCTACACTACTATAGAATATCTAAAAACTACGGACATGATATAACACTGCAATGGGTACCAAGCTACGCCGCCAACAACGTAATCCAATCACAAACATCAATATTCCCCACCAGGACTACAAACAACCACTACAAAAAGAAATACATAAAAATGGACAAACATATACAATGAAAACATAGCCAACGGAAGAATTTATATGAAAATCCAACAAGTACCAACCCTTTAACTGCCCAACATGCAATACAGTCGAAACCACAAAACACATCCTTGAACAATGTATAAAATACACCACAAGGAACTTATTCAAGGAAATCTAACATCACATAAATCACGTCATAAAATACATTGAAGAACTACCAAACATATAAACTTATAAACACAGCAAATCATGGCTACTTGTCACAGCCGCTACATATAGATTATGTTAAGTATGTAGAAATTGAGAAATTAAAAAAAATAAATAAAAAAACAATTCTTAAGAATTCAAAAATAACCAATAAATTTACTCGACTATGACCCTCACAAGTCAAAACGTTTTATACCATTTAATGGTTTTGCGTAAAAATTTAAAAAAATTAATATTATATTCATCTTTTGATTTTCTGTAAAATGAATAAATGAAAGAAAAAAGATAATTTTTGATCATTTGAATTACATATTTATTTAGTACGATAATTAGAATAAATGTAAATATTTAAAAATTTATAATATTTTAATATTATTTATCATATCAGGGTTCGAATGGGGTAACTCTGTATGGACCACCGGTGGCGGAAGCCGTCCTCAACGTGTTAAAGTACTTCCAACCGACCAAACTGGGCTAGTGTGAGCATTTTATTTCTTAGGTGGAACTACCAAACACAAAGCAAACTAGTATGGAATTGCAATTTTCACAACATTTGCTTGGCATGTTGCAAGGTACACTTAAGAGAGGTGTATATAAGTGAAAATGGCAAGAAGTGAAACATTTTGAAACAATTAATGGCGCTTTAGATATCGGAGGCAAAATTCTTGTTTAACAAGTCTTAACTCAGCACATACATAACATAAAAACGAATGAAGGACCTCGAGGTCGATGGCCACTTTGGTAATACCCAAGAAATACAAATACTACTGACGAGAGGTGATCGTCAAAAAACTTCAAAACGGACGTATCTATGACATTTCATTCTGTCTCATTTACATTAAGCAAGCAAAGGAACATAGAATATATGATTATTATTTCAAAAAAACAAATCATACTCACCTCTTGCTATTTTCACTATACCTTGAAACACGTATCTGTGTAACATGCCGTAAAGATGCCTTGGTAGTGAAAATTGCATTCTTACATTATAAATTAAATTTGTTGTTTCAAGCATTTACTTTAAATTCTATCGATACATTATGTAAAAAATAATATTTCATTATAAAATTTACTAAACAAACACAAAAATTATTGAAAATTATACAATAATGTTAACCTTATATTAAAACTTTATTATTGAAATTCCTATCTCTCCTAACTTCTTGATATCCCAATTGCACGTAATGTCCATATACGCCAATCCACATTAATATATAAAAGGCTATAAAATAAAAAAATATAATATAAAGCTCATAAGTATTCTAATATTGGTTACTAACCGCATATCGCGATGACCATGAGCACAACATGCGTAGTCGATGATATGAGCAGTGATGATAAAAGTATACCAAGACCAACAATCACTATTCCATGCAATATCAAATATGGAAGTAACCAGGCTCGAACTCTCTACAACAAAATAACACAAAATTTTAATTGTTATTTGTTCTATTAGAAACCTAATTTTAAATTATTTTTAAACAATCATAAAAAATTACTAATCTAATAACCGATGAGAAAATTAAAACTTCCGCACTTGAAAATTCAGGAATTTTACGTTTCGTGATACATGGCACAGTTTTTTATATTTATTTCAGACATACTTAAAACAAATAAGTCAACCAAGCTTTACAATTTATTGAACATAGTTGATATACATTGATTAAATTTTGAAGATTAGGTTTCACTTCTAAAAGAAAGTTTTTCAAATTATCTCTCGTATATTACCTAATTGTTTTTATCTTGTTTATCGTATTAGTTTAAAGACGCTGCATTCTTTAAGGTAATAACAATCAAGAAAAGAAACATTTTTACCAAATTTAATGAAAGCAATTTATCGGAATGTATACAACTTATTTAACATTCTGTGTAATTCAACAATATGCATTTATAAGTAATATTTGCAAAGATTAGCCAAAAGATTGGCCGTAAGAAAGCACAGAAGCTGTTGACGTCCCAACGTAATCCAAGATTTAAAGATCTTCAGGAGAAGTGCAATTTAAGATTAGACTGACAAACACGATATTGCAATAAATTTTATTAGAGCAAATAGCCGTATAACCTCATTAAATAGCTTTGGATCAAGATACCTCCAGTTCAAGTTCATTAGTTGTCAACCTGATCCCTAAGGACCTCTACCCAGCCAGAATAGACACGTCATATTCATTCTAATTTTTGTCAAAGTTTACGTTATTTTGACCTAAAACATGATGTCTTCGTCTTCGTCTTCGTCTTCGTCTTCGTCTTCGTATTCGTTTTTATTTTTACTTTTACGTGGTTTATTTTTTTATAGTTTCAGAAGAAACGTTACAAGTTTCATCAACTAAATTCTATAATGTTTAGTGTAATTTATATTTGATGCATTTTTATATCAATTACAATTATTTGTGACTTGTCATGCATAGTATTATAAACAATGATAAGTTAGTCGCATATAAGTGCATAAATTGAAATAATTAATTTTCAAAAACTATTATATTTAACTCTAAATTGTTGCAGTCATACTTATTATTGCAGTTTAAGTCAAATTTTGTATAGCTTTGTTAAATTGTTGGTGCCAATCCTTAAATCTGAGCATTTTGGTACACGGAAATTAATAAAAACATAGAGGCAACAAATCTAGTAACTCCACAAATACATAAAATTGTGTAATTTTTCCATTTTTTATATTCAATCAAATTTTTAGACCGGTGTGACTAACACTAAAAATGTGTGACAAAATTGTAGAAGTTTTATAATTTAAAATGTTCATACTAAAACCATTATTAAAAACTAACAAACAAAGGAACTAATATACGAATTTTTAAATATGAAAGTTTACCAAAGTCAAATAAAATTACCTTGTATGCTCCCGTCAGTAAACATGCATATGAAATGATAAAGAGCAAACACGATCCTAATTCTACAGAAGGTGTTGTTCTATCATCAGTGTGGCTTAGTTTATATATATACCATCTATAAGAGATAATACGGAAAGAAACTAAAACAAATAAAATTATAATTTTAAGATTTAAAAAAATCCAAATACTTACAATAAATATAATAGAATATATAATAGTGCCATTTCTATTAAATACGTAGACCATTGCTATAATTTAATATCTGAACAATGCGTCCAGATGCACTATCAAAAATATATTAATCTGTTATACATGTATGTATAAAGAAGTCTGTTTTCAATTCTTTAAAATGATATCATATATTAGATTGTATTGTCATTTATATGAGTAATTTTATTTTTATATTTAAGATAAGATAAAAAAATAATTAAAAACAATACAATCCGTAATTTTTGAAATTTGTAATAGAAACCAAATTATAATAACTAGCAATGTAGCAGAACAACCGCGCACGCGTAATAAACTCGAATCGGCATTTTCATAACCTGAAAATGTAAACGGTCTTTATTAAGGCTGTCTAAATTTTAATACATTTATATCGTTTCCTTTTGAATAAATAAGTACAAAACATTTTTAGGTCATAAACAAATGTACGGAATTAGTTTGATGCATAGTGTTCAAGATATTAAAAATAAGCAAATTTATTTGCATAAACCATTAAACAAAATTAAAATAATTGTTAAAAATTGCCGTACTCTGTGATGATACCTACATAACATAAAAAAAATTAATTGACAATTTCACTCATCTACATTCTGATCGGTCTTAACGTTTATGAGACGCGCCTCTATAGCCCTTGTTATGGAAGGGCTAGCCTGGCTCAGCTCGTGGAGATGCTGGTTTTTTAATAGATTGATAACGTACATGTAGCAATTACAAAAACAATAATACACGACTCACCACAACACAACATCAAAGGGTGCTAATTGGTTTACCAAATTTTTGTCTTCCTTTATTCAATTTGCCGGCAACCAATAACCTGTTTGGATAAAACTGTTGGGAATGCAAGCTAGACTTTTTAACACTTTATCATCACAATAATATAGGTAATCTTAATCACATTCATCATTCATCTAACCCACTCTATATAGCAAATAACTCGCGACTCCATTTAATACTGTAACAAAAAAATTTATCAAGCTTATCTTAATGTCCAATTATTGTCACTCGCAGCATTCCTCACAATACATCGCCCTTATAAATGCATTTGTTCTTATTGATATTTAGTTAAATATCACTCTTATCTTCTTGTTGTAATCCTCGTGTAAAGCTGATGCCACGTGACGTACTGATTGTCGATGAACATTTTATGAGGGTAATTTAATAATACAGGTTTACGATTATTCAGGGCAGAACGTTGCTTGCTTCCAGCGACTTCTCCACAAATTCAATACTTATAATTAATTACGTTTGTAAGAGCGCCAATCTGCCAAGCAATACTTCCCGGAGAATAGTCGGTGCTTAAAAGAGCAAAGCTTTTCAGGTTGACCGACAGGATTTTACCCAGGACATGACAACCCTAAATAATTGTCTAACCAGTGCTATGCAATATTATTCTGGCTTATAATAATGATCACAATTAATTAAAACGGACAAGCATGGTGAAGTTATCGGAACATTGCGTTAATTTTCTTTTTAAATGTAAATTTTGTGAATTCTTACTAAAAGGTTTTTAATTTAAGAACCGGCAACGTCGTCGATAATCGGTAAAACATGCTATTAAGTTGGCGTTACTGACTGGTGCATCGGACATCTGTCAAATGATCACTACTGACTGCAACATAATAACTGTTGTAATTAATAATAAGATTTGCACCCATGATATAATTATATACTAGAGGTATGATACTAAACGGTCCCATGTTCGATCGGCTTTGCGCATGTACGTAGTGTACAGAGTGATCCACTCCCCCTTCGGTATATCCACCGTATAAACACTGTGTATACTACGCAAATGCCAGTGTATTATATGCGGCAACTGTTTACTCTCTACGTGACGTAGCCAGCACCTTCAAGATGGCGGCCCACATACGCAATATCATACCTTATAATATTGTTATATTATGATTTGCACCAGTGCAGTGATAGTGCAAGCCTAAATATGTAAGTGTTAAAGCAGAATAAGGCCCGGCTCGTCTGTCTCCGACGGAACAATTAGGCGGCGGCACAGATGCATAGATGCACACGTAGCAAGCATAGATATAGTTATACAAGTACGTTCTCGACTTTAGTAAAAATAACATGTTACCCTGTTAAATAAAACTTTCTTTTCGAAATCTGATTAATCCACTCACGCTCACAGGCCTGCCCCAACAGTAAGTAATATTTTTATAAAACAAAAATTAATCACTATCAGTACCATCCCATTCTATCACCATGCAACTCCGTATATTTATTAGTCTCTATTTTAGGTTAATCATAAGTAAACAAGACTTGTGCTTACAATTTATCAAATCAGCAAAGTCTGAGCCTTGTCCGCCCTTAAATTCATCAACGTCCAACACAAGAAGTACCGTACATGCCATGATTATTATAATTGCCATCCAAGTTTATGTTGTTTCTGTTATTTTGTATTATACCAAACAATCTATCAACTTCAATATTTATTCTAACATTAATTTATTTTTCAGCACTTCCAAGACACCCCAAATTCATACTTCTCAACCAGGACCCCCCAACGAGAAACCCAGCCCGACAAGCTAAGTATCCTAACAAAAAATGTTGTATTATAATAATGTATGTAATTAATTATTAATTTCTTTTAGGTATTGGGACGATTTTATACCGTCATAAATAGCGATTGCTAGTATAATTTTATTATCACTATTCACAAAATTAACTATGTATTTTTTGCGTTTGGTCATTTTTTTATAATAATCAATAATTTTTATGTTTATTTTGTAATATTGACATTGATATATTTTTTGCATAACATACATACCACAGAAGGATTAGGCGTTTTTGTGGCGTTATCTTTGACCTTTTGAAGGATTTAATAGACCGTCAAAACTTTAAAATTGCAGATTAACATTTATTTGATCTTATTTTATTTACTAGCAATAAAATCTAATTTTGTACTTTTAGTTCTAAGTAGTATAACTATAATTTAAATATTTTTGAAATATTATATATTAAAAAGCCCAAAAAAAATTGCACATAATATTGCAGTGTTTATCGCGAATATATAAAAAGATTGAAATTATGTGTGAAAATTGGAGACTGGTTAAAGAATTACACTGCTCTCTTTAAGTATGTGTTTTTGTGTATTTGTCTAGATTTATTTTGTATACAAGTTCATTTGCTACTTAATTTTGACTAATTAATTATAATATTGTAATACTTAACACTATGTATAATAATTGTACTTGTGTGTTGCGCTAAACCACGTTAATTAATTATTTGATTTATTGCATTATTTCAATGCGGAAAAATGAGCTGCACTGTTTAACTATATGAGGGCAAAAACTATTGTCTGCATTTGATTTGTTGCCGCTTGTAAGTGTGAATTTGGATACAATATTTTAAACTTTTCATTTAAACCCTTTTGATTTTTGCTAAATTGGTAATACAGGTTGTGTGTAGGGTATATTTAGCGTTCTACATGGGTGTGTAGTATCCTTATATTTTAGTTTCCCACATTCCTTCGAAGAAGGAATAAGGGAGCTTTGGTAATCATCGTCCTGTTTTGTGTTTTTGCTTAAACATCGTAAAATGACCCAAAACGTGGAAAAATACAGAAAAAAATGTGGGTAAGAAAATGTCAGTGCGGACTTGAATGGCAGGACAACCTATTGGGTGGCACTACTGTGAACTAATAAAGTGAAGTACTATACAGTTGTTTAAATAGCATAATTCATAATACAAAGAAATAGGCATGTCAGTATTATTAGTAAATTACTGACAATCTTTGCTATCGCTCAGTGGCCGAGATTTATTTGAGAATCATCAGCATTACCGTCATCTTGAGTGGTCTGAAGTCACATACAAATGTACATATATGTGTGAGTTACTAAGCTTAAGATAACAATAATGTGGGAAACTCTCCTTTGAACCGCCGGACATTTTTTCTACAAGAAAATGCATAACTACTAACACCGACTTTGTTGCCTTGTAAAATATTATTTTTTGTATAATTTTAAACCGTATTGACATAAATAGAATCTATAACGGAAGATGATGAGATCTGCATTTAAATCAAAATTATTTTATGCTTTTAAATAAAATAAACCCACAATATTGATGTCTTAAATTAGGGGTTGCTTAAGACTTTTGAATCGATACGTCAGATATCAATACAGATGCACATTTTTCTCAAGAATGTTAGATCTTTAATTTAGTGTTCTACTGGCGATGGAAAAAGAGCTTGTTAGTATAATTTTTAATCCAATTAATGACCCTGACCGTCTATTACTTTTATAATAAAATAAAAGTGTAATATTTGTTTATAATAATATTAATAATAATAATAACAATAATAATACTAATAATAATAATAATACAATTTATTCTTTTGCTGAGGATTTACAGGTTACAATAATAACGCATAAGAAACGTCACAACATATTCAAAGTAAAAATACATTTAAGTAATTAAAACACTATTTATACATTAATTTAAATTTAAATTTTGATTACTATGTATAATTAATACATCTTGACTACAATAAGAACTCATTAATATTATAATAAATTTTATCTATCAAAAAAAGCTTTAGTTCTCGTTTATTTAAATGAAGATAACCTTTATGTTAATTTTAACTTTGCTTGTAGTTTATTAAACAATTTAGGTGGGTTCAAGTACTGCTAGTAATTTTGATGTTATATTAAGCTGTTAATTTGATATAAGTTCATATATGACTAAGCACGGAATATTTAGAAATTTTGTATTTTACAAATAGTGATTTACATGACTCCATTAATTGGGTGGTTGCAATGCACATGATAGTTCTATTTTGTGCAAAAAAAATCGACTTCCAATGCCTTGATGTTTTTCAGAAATAGATTCCGTATGTTAGGCGTGAGTGTATATTGATTGGCATATTAGAAATAGATTATTTGAAATGCCAATAATATCGTTCTTAAAACTCGTAGCTGAAAACTTGCTTGATTTAGTGTGCCTATTAAAGAATTACAATGCGTTTCCCAGTTCAGGTTACAATTTATATTAAGACTTAAAATTTTTTATTCCTTACTTTCTTCTATTAGTTGGTTACCTACTGGCAGTCCAGATGACAACTGGTTTTTTAATTACATTGGATGGAATCGTATATAGAATATTTTTGATGCTGTATTGATTATACGTTTATTATTAATAATAAACTAAGCTTTGATATATCTATACATTTTAATTTTAATATTTTGTTAGAGGGGTTCCCTATAATGGCAGTAGTATTATTCGCATACATTAGTATTTTACTAAGAACACAATTTGGCAGATCATTAATAGAAATGATAAATAGGATAAATAAGATCAGGAATTGATCCTTGTGGCACCTTAAAATCAATTTGTTACGACAAATATGAGCTTGAAGTAGATTTGTCTTTGTGATTAATTTTAACAATTTTTTTTCTATTAAGCAAATATAATCTAAACCCATTATAAGCTAATTTCGTATCGATCTAATTTTTGTAATAACAACTCGATGTCGATGCCATCAAAAGCTCGTGTTAGGTCTAAAAATAAAGCTATTGGGTATTCGTCATTTTTAATGTATTTTAACAAAAACCGTGTTGAGATATCGTAAGTATGTTATGTTTTAATTCTGAATATTTAATTGATCGAAAATCGTATTAGTTAATTAAACTTGATTTAATTGGCAATTAAGATGGTCTAGCTATAAAAATTAATATTGGTTTATATTAACTTGCATCCATTAAATGAAAAAAAAAATTATTTCTAAGTTACGTATTTTAAATGTTGCTCACTTGTATACACGAATTATTAGAACTATGAATACCACGCAAATTTGTGTTTGCACTAAGCTAAAGATAAATCGATTTAACAGCTTAGCAACCATTTTACTTGTTCGCAACCAGTAATCAATATAAATCATATTAACAAAATTAATAATAATAATAAATTACAAAATGCAATCGTTTTATTTACAAGTGCTGAACACATAAAATATATTACGTTATACACTAGATAACAGGTTTAAAACTGACTACCCTGAGCCAGAATTGGTGATTTATAGCAATTTTGGCAATTTGACGTATAACTTTGGCGCCGAAAAAATGAGATGTGGTGATTGGCGATTGTTTTAGCGATTTACGCTTCGGTTGACGGCCGTTAAAAAGGTTTCTACGATAAAATTTTCAGACAAACAAATAACCAACAAAAAATGTGATCGCAATAATGTATTTTACTTTACTAAATATATGGAAATTTTGACTCCACGCGCCATTAAACTACAATTGCTACAACGCTTACATCGCTCTATTAAACTTTATCTACATCTGGTGCAATGTAGGGGTACTTGCAATATATATATATATATATATATATATATATATATATATATATATATATTATTGCTTATAACAATATTAGTTGTATTGTATTATTGGCCAAATAGTAGTAGTACATTATGTTATGTATTCATAATAATGAAGTTACATAAGATTTACACAATACAAATAGATAACTTAGGATGATTGTGTTATTATGAAAATAAAAAAGAGAAGCTTATCGACAGTGGGCTTTGTAATTAACAAATATTTTAAGAAATTTTAAAATATGCCACAAAATGTGAAAACTGTGCAAAATACTAGAAAAATGCCCAAAACTGTCAATTTTTAAAAATTATATTTTTTGATAGAGCATTCTAGGTAGCAAATAAACGTATTTCTGGCTTATTTTTAGCGTTCTTTTGACCGACTCTATGTTTCAGCGAAAACAAGGAGTATTTTTACCACAGAAACGATTCCAACCAAAATAAAAATATATTTTAAAGAAAAATATCAAGAATGACTATAAAACAAGTGAGTATACTTGGAACAAATGACACACATAACACACACACATATACACTAGAAGTAAAACTTTGTTACAATTACAATTTTTTAAATTATTTCTATCAATCACATACATTATAAATTATAATGTGAGTTTTAGCCTTAAAAAAATATGCATTAACTTGTGCAATATATATTTTTTTTAACAATAATAAAATTAATATTAGATTAATGTTAAAGATAATATATTTACAAATGTCTAAATTTTAAAAACATAAAAATATTATTACGAATTTTTTATTAAACTTTAGATGAAGATCCTCTTTGTTTCATATCCCAAATAATTATAGTGTCCATATACACCGACGTACATTAAAATGTAGAAAACTGAAAAAAAATTAATTATAATATTATTAAAACATAATATTTGTCAATTTTGAGGGTGTATAGGTAACAATAAAAGATCAGTATCCCATTATACTATGCTTAACTCAATTTTATTGATAACCTTTGAACGTTTTGGGAAATAACTTCCTCAGCGCAACAAAATAATATTACAACAATTGTAGCGTTGAGAAAGGCCTATACACCCCCAAAATTATTAATGAAATGACGTAATAACTACTTAAATATAATATTTGTTGCTCACCTAATACTACAATAATTATCAGCTCTGTATATATGTTTGCAGAATAATATGCGACTCCAACTATCATAAGCATGACTAACCCTACAATGACTAATGTTTGTAAGATTAAGTATGGAAGCATCCAATTCCGGACTCTCTGTAACAAAATATAAATAATTAATTATGAATTTTAAATAATTTGAAAACGTTGTAAACTTGTCTACGGTATGACTTGGAAACTAAAAATGCTAGATGAATTTTGAAAAAATGTCTGGATCTAATTTTGTAAGATAAGTTTAATGGTAGTTAAAGGATTATATAATTTTTAGTTTCCGAGGAAAACGTATTTTTCGAAATCAGTCGTTTTCTATTATGCCATCTATTTGGTTTATTTTTTAAGTTATTGATACTATTGTTGAAATTAGGATGAAATTCTATATTTTATAAAAAATACTGCACACTATAGTTTCCATTAAAAAAAATTTGTACAAATATAAATTTATAGTCGGAAAAAATACTGACTACGCCACTGAATTCTACGTAAAAAAGTGCCCATAAAATGTGTTAGTCTTGTATCTATAACTCAAGAAATAAACCAAATAGAGGCCATAATAGAAAACTTTTGCAAGTATTCCTTGGAAACTGAAAATTATAAATGATTCTTTTACTACCATTAAACTCATCTCTGAAAATTAAGTCCAGGCAACCTACTCAAAATGTATCTAGCATTTTTAATTTCAGAGATAGCCTACAGTAACGCCCAAATTTGGCCACACTGTACAAACTGGCTACAACTGCTCCTACATTTATAAAGTCTATTTTGAATGTTTGATTTAAAAACAACCGATTTTTTTGAAAAATAGAAACAAATGAAATGTCAATGTTAAAAGTTAAAACAAGTATTAGTCATTTTTCATCTTTCTTTATTACAAAAAAAAATATTTAGAAAATATACAATTAAAAAAATTGTTTCTTATTTACTTACAACATACAAAATTGAAGACCGAATGTAAAAATTGTCAAGTATCCCAGGAAAAGGCATGGAAGAGTATTTGTTAAAAGAGTGCGTAAAAAACGAGTAATCATATTTGGATAGGTTGTGTAATCTAGTTTTATGCCAGGTAGGGGATGCATGAATCAATTATATGCTCTTCATCAAGTGAAACGCATGGTAGTGAAGAAAAAAGTGTTTGAGGATCTAAAAAACAAACAATATATCGGGTATCTTGTGGGCTGTTTTAAAGCAGTATGGCGTGGACGATAATTTTATAAATGCCACTATTGCTAGGTAAAGTAGTAAAGTACTGAAGTAATAAACTAGACGTAGTGGGTGTGAACCCCAAAAATGTGACCAAATTTAATCCCGCTTTCTATACATTGGTGGTTGTCAAGATATAAGAATGTAATGAAGAACAACCAGTGAATATTTGTAAAACTAATCAAATATTATTTTAAAAATCATATTGCTCTTGCCAGGCGTTGATATGATTACTATAAAAAGAAAATCTTTGATAGCAAATTAAGAATATGATTAATTTCTCGTTTATCATGAACTGGTAAAAAGAAATTTTAAAACCCGGAAAAAGGTAAAAATTCCAAATTACAAATACAAAAAGCGTGCGATGTGCGTGTGAAAATGTTATTGGTTTATAGATGGGTAATGTAAAGACAAAGTATATATATTGTATGCCGACGATGCTATTATAATCTGTATGAATGGGAATGATCTAAATTGACTAAAAGTTGTAACAAATAAAATGAATAATTTGTATACATGTGGCAAAAATAAAATCAAGGTCTCTAGTAAGGATGAAGTAGGTAGTGATTGTATAATCAGTTTGAACGTTATACGTTTCTAGCAGGTGAATTATTTTATGTATTTGGAAAGAATGTTTAATATGAATGGCAATATTAATGTCAGAATGAGTAAATGAATGCGCGGAAATTTGTTAAAAGTATGTGTATGATTGCAAAATGGGTTTGGAAAGAAAATGTTCTCTTGTAGACTGCGGGCAAAGTTTGCCCAAGGCCTGCAAGGGCACTTTCTTAGCAAGTTTTAATTATTGTATTAATTATGTTTCCCCTACAGACAGAATTTTGTTGTAAAAAGGAAAAAAGATTTATATTTCTGACAGAGAAATGCGGCTTTGCTTTTGACACCCGAGAAATTTCAACCGCAGAATGTCATAAAAATCGCGTGATTTACATTCTCCCATAGGTAAGAAAAGTGAACTTTCTCACCTCAATTGAGGTACTCACAGCTTACATTTCTAAGCGATTGTGGAAAAAGCGGTTTATGGACCTGAAGCATGGGTATGGAAAAACATAAAAGTAAAGTAAATGCAGTTGAAATAAGGTTATATTATATGTGGAACCAACTTTGTTATTTTTTATCAAAATATATTCATGAGCAATAAATAAAGTTATATGAGATTTTGCAGTTTTTTGTTTACTTTTCATCAAAATTTCCAGAATAAAATTTTTAGTTTCCAACTTTTTTAAATGTTTGATAACCAAATGACCTTTGATGATTTGATATCCTTTAACACGTATCTCTTTAATGTTTAAAATTAAAAATTTAATATAAACATAATATATAATATTTTTTTGGTTTTTGGTATTAGCTATATGAAAACTAACGTGTATTTTTTATGTTTATTTTTGATTGAAAATGAAAAATTTTAGCTAGTTTACTTAAATTGACCATAATTAGTTTAGATTTAATTTACGTTGATATACTATTTCTTAGAATAGACAATTATTAATATAAAATAAAATTACCTTATATGCTCCTACAAATAAGCATGCATATGAGACAATAAATTACAAATACGATCCTATTTGGACGGAAGGCTTTGTTTTATCACGCATGTATTCCATTTCATAGGCAGGTTGTATTGCGGCAATTATACATAAGAACTAAAACAAGTAACAATATAATATAATATATAAAATTGTTTAAATTTTATACTTACAATGAAAATAACAGAATATACAATAACGCCAGTTCTACTAAATACGTATATACACGACATTATAATATATAGTCTTCAATATGGTCTTCAATGTTCGATGGAGCTAAATAAAATAATATATTTTATAGTCGGAGCGAAGTTCAAAACTTGTTTACATTTCAGCAGATAAAATATAGCAAACTAATGAATGTTTAATTTTCAATTTATCATGCAAGTGATTATTAATGCTTTTTTATTTATTTTTTAAATAAATTTAATAACAAGATTAAGTAAATATACACCAATCTGCTTAAAAAATTTCTATGTTAATAATTATATCATTTAAATTTAAATGTAAGCTTTTGATTCCTTTGTATACCTAAATATACCGTATTTATAATAGATAATAAATACCTAATTATCGAGTTTGTCTTTCAGTATTTAATTGATCGGAAAGCGGCTATTTCGATTGGATACGCGGATATGCTTGGTGATCCGCAAAGGTCGAAGTATCTGTTGATAACGTCAAAATACGAGGATTTTGCCTACATGGTTTTGGATTGAATTAAAACCAAATAATATTTAAAAATTATATATTACAAGTAAACCTGAGAATTATTATATACACATATGCACATGTACCGGGTGATAATCGAAACAGGTAAAGTAGGTAAAAAAAGATATTGTCCAGTATCTTTTTTTATTTATGAATTAATTAATTAATTAAATTTTTATAAGTAAAAATTTTACCGCTAAAATATCCTATTTTAATTTCTTGGATGAGTGCGACTAAATATCGTTGAAAAGTTGATTTGTATACAATTTGGATATTTGAAATTTCACATTCACCGATAGATCAATTGGATCCGCTTGCTCGCCTTCTAATTTTACTAACTTACGTGTAAGACATAGATACCGGAGTTTTCTCATATTTCTCATATAAATCGGCGTGCGCAATTATTGTACTAAATTTTGTGCTAACGTTCGTTTTATGTCACTTAAATGACTTAAACGGAAACAACATAAATTTTATTAATGAAACACGGAACACTTTTTGCAAATTTAGAAGTGTTAGATCATTTTAAGTACATATTCCGA
>JARJEC010089613.1:0-12717 GCA_030264575.1 Tachinus sp. AB-2021 | reverse complement strand
TGTTGCTTGTTAATGATCTTCATAAGTCGAATATATTTTTATTTTTTAATAAATAAAATGTTTGAGGTTAAAAACATAGTAATTTTTGTTTTATTTATCTCTAAATATATATGTCAATTCTGTGTTGAATGTCTAATATTTCTTTATAAGACTGTCCACTTATGTAAGCACTCTCCAATTTTTACTTTCAACAATGTCATTTAATAGCCGATAAAAATCTTTCTGTTGGTTCATTTTGTTTGGGATCTCCACAATTAATTTATATTATTTTTATTACACTTTTTTGCATGCTATAATAAGGTTTATATTGAATTATTACTTACTCTATAATTATATAATTATATAAATATTAATTTCCATATAATTTTCATCTAACCATCTAACTTAAAACCACAAAATGACGACCAAGAGTTTAATAAACAAAACAATACAATAACCTTTAAATATAAATATGTATGTAGGTTTATTGAAAGCCGCATGCGCGCACTTAATTATAACGTAAACGATTTAACAATATACATTTATCAACATCGTTAAGTATATGTACACATCAACCGGAAATAATTGGTAAATGTAAGTTGAACTCTCATTTACTGCTGGTGAATGCATATATATATATATATATATATATATATATATATATATATGCATTCACCAGTATATATATATATATACCTTGTTATCTTTTTTGCTTCATATTTGTTTCACCATATGATGATGACCAGGCAATTGGTAGTCGAAACTAGTCGGGTTTAATATATAAATATGTTTATAAAGTTGTCACGTCAAAACGTGTCACTCGACACAAATCTTTAAAATACTTAGCCAAAGTGCCTCGTACTTCAATATAGTTTCTTGCCATTAATGCATCATTTTTCTGACTTTTAACAATTTGCAAATAATAATAATAAAATGATTTGTTAATATAAATGTCATTACATATCTAGTATTGACAATCAATCCTGTCTGGTAGTAGTAGTATTTGTATTTGTTGGGTTTCACCCAACTGGCCATCGATTTCGAGGTCCTTCAGCAGTGTTATACTGAATTAACCGAAGCAATTTAGCATTAAAAATAAATTTAGTATTAAATATAACTTTAGATATACGCGTGTTAAATATGCAAAGAATTTAAATATAAAAGAATTTACGCAAGCGCGTGTGAACGAACGCTTGTGTCGAATTTAGCCGCGTTTGTTTTTCGTGCACCCAACACAATTTTTACACCAAATGCACTTTAGCAGTTTGCAAATGGACAATATTTATTTTAACACCAATTACACCAAAACACGATTATTTATTATGGTCTAGTGTACACATAAATTGATACCACATGACCATAACACCGCTTCTCACTAAATCGTTTGCGAACGTAATTTTTGACGTTAACTGCTGTTCAAGCTGCTCGCCTACATAACGCATGCGTATTACAACAGAATTTTAGGATTTAGCCACAGAAGTTTAATATTACGAACTTTCAAGGCCAAATCTTGAAGCTACGACCAATGCTGAATTTTTATAAATGGGTATATGACAACTCGAGTATTTAACTCACTAATGTTAAATTTAAATTTATTAGTAATGCTAAATCGGTTCCATAAATGCATTTGACATCGGCCGTATTGGATATTCCACCGAGCGGTTGCTGTCAGATATATTTACAGTTATTATATTTGAAAAATTTATGTGTGTGATCCAATGGATTACATGTTATAAAATGTACAGAATTATATGATAAAATAAAACGCCGGGGTGGTATATTTAGTACGTCACAATCTAAACAGATTTAGTACTATTACGAAACTTAAGAGAAACAGCAAAATATAAACATCCTCTCAAACCTATCCTAGAAGACAACCTTTCACTATAATTAAATCTAAAAATATTACAATTGACAAATGACAGTGACACTTCACTCATTTTCATTTTCTCTATAATCTATCATCTACTTTTTTGTAAACAAAAAACCAATTGTCATAGACAGAAAGACCACGGTCGATAGCCCTTTTTTATGTTATTGTGCAAGTACAGTTTTGCTCTCATAAAACTAGTACAAACTATTTAGATCTAGTTAAGCAATTATCTAAAATTGTTTCTTGTAAAGGTGACTTTTCATATTATCTAACCTATTGACAAATTTATTTATAATTGTTGTTATAAGTTATTTTGATTATAAATGTTTTTACTAGATTTATGTGAGCATGACTGTACTAATGTAATGTATATTTGTATGTAACATAAAATAAATGTATTTACTACTAATACGTATTCATGTATGTACAGGGTGGCAAATTTGGACTTTACTATAGCAATATTTGTCTAATTTTTCATTGGTTAGTTCATTGGTAGCAAAAGATTTTGTTTGTTTCCAAGAAAAATTGATTTTTTTGTTGTATGCTACTGTATTCTACAAAAAAAATACCCATAAGAAGTGTTTTGTAGCAACAACTTAACAACTTAAGAAATAAACTAACTAGGAGCCATCATAAAAAACGGTAAATTTTTAAAAATCGAATTTTTAAGAAAATAAAAAATGATAAAACATCCTTTACTACCAATAAACTCTCTCTCAGAATTACAATTGTTAGAATTATTCTAGCATTTCTGTTACCAAGATAGCCTATAGTAACATCCAATTTTGGATATCCTGTACATGTAATAATAGGTTAATACAATAAATGTGGAAATATATGCGTATAAATGTTAACCAATTAAAACATATATTAGTTTAAAAATTTTGTGGTATAAATCTGCCCAGATTAGACAAAAATGGACAGACATCTATGATGCAAACACAATGCCAAAACAATAAAAACTAGTTCAAAGCAAACAATACACAAATGAATAGTGGAACCCCTAACATTTTCAATAGAAACTGTGCTCCAGTCCTACAAGAATAATATTAAACACATTTTAATAGGAGAAAAGACTGCATAACAACATCAATGTATGTACTTATAAATCATATGGGCTGTTATAGTAGTCTTATGCAGTCCTTGCATTTACAGAAAACTTCCTAATGACATATGTGGCCTGTTTTGAAGCACCATCTATGTTTAACTTAAAATCACAATACCAATTGATTGTGTTGACAATCTTAACCTCTAAATTAATTTAATATGTCATTTCAAAATTTTTAGTACGATAACATAAAATGATTATCTACAAGATAATATATGCTATAAATAAGTGTGTACGGACATATACCAGTAAAGTAAATCCTCTGCAAAATCTAGATGCAATACAAATGTCATATTCTTCATATGAAACAACAACTTCGTCCACACAGCACTTGCCATTAATAATAATGCATGGATTATTTGGTTCAAAAGGTAATTGGAACAGTCTTTGCAAACCGATGCAGCAGAAAACTCAACGAAAAATATTTTCGGTTGATGCCAGGAATCACGGTGATAGCCCCCACTCATTTCAACATTCATACGCAAATCTAGTGGAAGATTTGAAACTGTTTATGAACCAGTTTAGAATTAAGAAATCAGCTCTTTTAGGACATTCGATGGGAGGACGTGCAATGATGCTTTTTGCGTTAAAAAATGCAAACATGGTTGAAAAGCTACTGGTAGTAGATATTTCTCCAATAGGAACAAGTCCTTCTTTTAAATTAATGCCTACTATTTTTGAGTATCTATTACAAGTTAAATTACCTACAAGCGGCACAATGTCAATAGCAAGAAAAAAAGTTGACCAGGAATTAGCAAAGAAAATTCACGATAAAGCGATGCGATCATTTTTGCTTACTAATTTAATTCAAAAAGGAGATGGTACGTACTCTTGGAGGGTAAACCTAGAAGCAATAATATCAAATTTTACTGTAAATTTAGCAACTTTTCCTAAAACTAATGATATGTCATACAACGGTCCAACACTATTTGTGTGTGGCGAAAAATCTGATTATGTCCCAACAATAGACCATCCGGAAATATTAAAGCTTTTTCCGAATGCCAAATTTGAGTACATTAAAGGTTCAGGTCATTGGCCACATAGTGAAAAACCTAAAGAGTTTTTAAAATTATCTGAAGACTTTATAAACAAATAGCTTGCTTTATAAAATGTGTGTACATTTATTATAATTTCAGTAAATATGAAGAGTAATAGTATCAATATTATCTATTTTTGTTATTATATATGTTGTCTACTTAACTTAATTGTTTTATTTGTATTTTAATAATTAATATTTTGTTTAACTTGCATTTTAAGTCTGTGCCTTCTTGACGTAAATAAGGCTCCACAACAAAATTCTTCCTACTTCTATGCAAAACTTCACTTTTAAGGGTTATCAAGGAAATAACAATATTTCAAATCTGGATATGTTTTACCGCATAGCAAATTCATAATAACATGTCATAAATTCATTTATATACCATACCGGGTGACAACTGAAACAGGTACGAGCCTATATGTTTTTTACTAAATATTTTCTTATGAAATTTTTTTGGGTTAAAATACATTATAAGACCCTACTTAAACGCTAAAAATATTAAAAATGTATTTCCGGTAACAACAAGCATTTTTGGTGATTGTTTGAAAGCAAATAATCTAATTTTACGTGATATTATAGTACCAAGGAGGTTGCATTAAAAAAAAAGTTATAACCTAATTACTAATTATGTCATTTATAAAAGCGCACAAAAAGTTATATTTTTCCCAATAATCCCATTGTATTTATATGTTGTAAAAAAACATTTGTGTAAAATATGCTATTAAATGTGTAAAAAATTAGTATTACACAAAACTATACATTTATTATAATACAATCATTAGAATACATACAAAATGGCAACATTATGTCATGGTTTTTATATTTTTGATAGTGCAAAATTAATCAAGGAAGTACTGGAAATGCTACATCTTTATATTGAGTGGGCCTGTATTGTGGATAATAATAGACAGGTACATAAACTCTTCTATTATAATTTTCCGGCAAATATACTCTTCTTCTCTGAGCTAATTGTTTTTTGTATGTAAATAATGGTCGAAAAACAATATTATCAGCAGTAACCATATCTTCATCGGAATTATCAGTATGTTCGGCAACCACAGGTTTTCCATGCTCATTAATAAGAATATTGGTATCTGGTTTTACATGAGAAGCTGGAATAGCAACAATTTTCTTGTTATTTAATATATGATCATCGTGTTCCGATCCTTTTGGAAGATGGTGATTTACTTCAATTGCATTTTGAGGCAATTCTTCGGTATGATCTATTGCTGCTAAAATAAATTTCGATTCTTGTTTGTTATTATTTTCTATTGGCGCACTTTGGCATGATATAACTAGGGCTAGGTATATAATTCCCTAAAACAAAATAGAATAGATAATAATATAGTATGGGAAAAGTTGCAGTATAAATAAATCAAACAGTTGACACCTTAATTGATACACCAGATGAAACAACTCATCTGGTGTACCAATTAAGGTCTGAGGATAGTATTACACGGGACATAACTATACAGGGACTAAATTACAAGGATGAAATAACACGTACAAAAGTTACACAAGATACGTTTCAAATTTTTATTATTATTTGACTGTATTTTCTATTTTGACTTTCTCATGCGTCGTTAAACACGAATTTTGATTCGAAATGCAACAACATTTTTTCTACAACACCGAAAAAGTAATTATTGATTTATGTAAATATAATTTTAGAAATTATATCAAAATATTAGGTATGACCAAATAAATTTGGCATATAATACAACTAACATTGTCACTGTTAATTTTTACTGCTTACAATAACAAAAATAGTTGTTTACTATTATCATAGGTAATATAACAAGTGATTTGTATATTATCAATATTTTTTTTTAAATGTTACGAATTCTAATACCAAACAATGAAAATACAACAAGTTGAATTTTCCAAAGATTGGTGTGTTTTCGATGACACCAACCTCGCAAGTAATACATTTTATTTTTATGTATTTTGATATTACTAATTTTAGTTGTGGGTTGGACATACCGTGCCATTATACGGTAATATGTTAAAAATATTTAATATTATATTGATTGAAGCAAACTTTTAGAATCACAACTCAAAATATTTTTCGATTTTTGTTGACTATAAATTAATACAATTTTGTTTATATTTGTATTTAGAAAAGATAAAAGTTGCCTTATTTATCCTTATTCTAAAATCCTAAAATTAGCAATGAGATAGTGCAGGATTATTTATTTTTAATTTGTTTAATTTTTGAAAAATACATTATTTTATTACAAAGAAATGTTTCTTATGCTTCAAAAGTCTGTTGAGAGTTTAGTCTTATTTATTAATACAAGAATTTGTATTTTAGCTAGTTAATAAAGGTATGCATTTTCAGAGTTTCTTGATTTATAAATATTGTTTAGAAGAAATATTAACTTTTTTATAGAATTTTTAAATGATTTTAAAATAACATAACATATCAATAATATACATACGTTTTTTTACTATATCTCTAAGAAAGAATAAACTTTACCTAAGTTACATTTTTGCTACACTGATTTATATTTATTTTATAAACAGATACGCACATGTTTGTTTGATTTAATTTTAATATAATTGTTTTATTTATATTTTAGTAATATTATTATCTACTAACACTTTTTAATATTTATTTAAATTGTCATTTATGTATTTTAATCTTTACTATTTTTTTCAGTAATCATTTTAGATTGTTATAATTATGATAATTTCTAATAACAATTATTATGATAAAAATTATAAAATGTTATACATTGTAATTTACTCGTACCTGTAAATAGTTCATATTGCACTATAAATATTTTTTTAATACACCTTCACAATTTCTCTTCAAGAACTGAATAACTAAAATAAAAGGAACCACAATATATACCCCAACGATTATCTTTACGTAAACATATCTTTCTCTGAAAAATTAATAACACTTCACTGTATATTCTAGTAATTAGCAGTATACTCCGTTGCCAAATACAATTTCATTTGATAACCTATGATGAACTCTGAACCGGCAAAATTTGTTTTCTACGCAAAATTGAGCAATAAAACGTTAAATTAAATATCTCAATTAATTACTAGAATTTTTATAATGTCTGCGATCCTTTACAATAAATTGTAATTTTCTTAGCTACATCCGTTAGGTTTATGTTTGTTTTAAACAGGTAATTTTATGCTATGCTATATTCTTTGTCTTATTTTTATTTTAGTACACTTAGCACCTACTAAGAGATGCATACGCAAATGAAAATATTAATTTAAAAAATATATAAGTGGGCTTGTATGTTTTGAAATATTATTACAATGTCAAAATGTGACATCAAAAATTTACATTTGGTTTTGCAAAAATTTGTTGTTTTTAAATAATATGTTTTAATTGGATGTATATTACATAAACAAATATGGAATCTGATGGGAAAATTAAGCACGTTTTTACAGTTGACGAGAAAGAGCGAATTGCACAATTTATAACTCACGATAATC
This sequence comes from Tachinus sp. AB-2021, assembly GCA_030264575.1. Taxonomy (NCBI): domain Eukaryota; kingdom Metazoa; phylum Arthropoda; class Insecta; order Coleoptera; family Staphylinidae; genus Tachinus; species Tachinus sp. AB-2021. The sequence goes on along the minus strand of JARJEC010089613.1, from coordinate 5,256 downwards.
TCAGCTCAATTTGGTGTGAAGAAGATATAGTTAAACAGCAAGGTGATAATAAAAAACCTATCGTGGAACGTAAAGTACGATCAAAACCGCCAAAGAAAGTTTCTGAACATCCTCTTTTTAGAAGAAAGATAAAAATAAAAGAAAACATTGATTTTCTAATGCATGAAAACTATTTAAAATCTAATGATTCTAATAAAAGTGACAATGAAAATAAAGAAAATGCTGTAGAAATTGTGGAAGAAAACAATGAAAATGAAATAGAATCCCTAATAGAAAATATAGAACCTACAGAAAATGAAGAAGTTGAAATAAACGAAGAAACAGAATTTGTCGATCAAGTTTATAAAGAAATTGAAGAAATTGAAAATAAAGCTGAATTTGTCAAAGAGTACAAAGAAGATATTGAAGTTGAAATAAATGAAGAAAAGGAATATGTTGATATAAGCAATGAAATATGCGAATATATTGAATATCCAAATTATACCAGTAACTTAGATGACACTGAAAATGTAGATGAGACTGAACATTTGGATGAAACTGAAAATCCTGATAAAACTGAAAATTTTGAGGAAACTGAAAATTTTGAAGAAACTGAAAATTTTGATGAACTTGAAGTAGCTTATATTGAAATTGCAAAATCTAATACGTCTGTGGATAGTAATTCTGGTATAGATGAGGAAGAAATTATAATAGAAAATAATAATTTTAATGTATTTAAAAGGTTGTTGAACACCTATTGGGGTCGTGTAATTTTAGTAAGAATATTATAGGTTCAACCGTATATTTTAATACTAACTTATGTATTTATTATAGAAAATATTACATGTACTTAGTTTCATTTTACTATGTGTTAGTAATAAATGGACATGGAATGTAATAATGGTTATGACAAGAGTATTATTTTCCATTTTTGTATATATGGTGCTGGCCTGTTCGACTGTTATCATTGCAGTACTATTGAATACTTATGATGCATACATAAAAGGTAGCATAGATGACGAGGCCACTAATGATGAGAATTGTAAGTTATTAAAAACCGAATTATGTTTATTCTATAATAGTGTATTAAATATGCACATTAACTCATTAATGTTTTAATAATAATAAAACAAAATCTAAACAATAAGTAGTCCATTTTTTGATAAGACCAAAATCAACAATTTTCAGTTGTAAAATATGCAAAACTAGTTTATTGACGATTCTAATAAACAATACTATGTGATGGTGTTGTAAAATAGTTTTTAAGCTATTACCTTATTGCTACTATAACAGAGAGGAATGGGTTAATAATGAATCCTTAGTTCAAATAAATGATTTCATTCTTATAATGAAGAAGTTAATGTTATACAAAACAACTAAATTAATTGAATTAAAAAAGTGGCTGATTCTACCGACGTTTAAGTACATACCTGGATCGGGTATTTAAAACACGTAGAGTGCACTGTTTTAGTTGAAACCGTAAGGCTTGCAGCAGTTTATCGTGTAAACCGGGAAGGAAAGACCAAAGTCGGGACGATAGTGAAAAGATATAGAAGTGGAGGAGACGAACAGGAAAGTTAAACAGGAAGAATATCCCAATGGATCACAATTTATAATATTACTTACACAAATTTGTGACAATATATACAGTTATTTATTGTACAATTTTTATTACAAATATTAAAATTATAAATATAAAATATTTAATTAAGTATTTAAAATAAATTATCAAATTTTACATTGCTACAAATACAAGTCTTGAGATATCTTGCTTAGTGCCACGTGCAAGATATTACAGACTTTTTATGGAGTCTAAGTTAGTGCTTTCATATTCCGGGGAGAGACAGAGAGCTTAACTTAGTTTACCAACAAATACATGCAGCTATGGGAGTTTGCAGGAACATGGACATTAAGCAAGATTATTGTGGTTATACAAGTTTACAACAGTATTGCTTATTATACTCGTTCTATGTGTATTGAATTTTTCAGGTGGTTTGTCAAGCGTCCCTGCATTGCAGTCAGGATGGTCCTGTTGTGCACGTCTGACACCTTACATCTTTAGCGGTTCTGTATCTTCTATGAAATCCAGGAGTTTTTGCCAAGGGATTGTCTTCAGCCCTACTTGAGTTGACATATGCTAGCCAAAGTGGACTGTGCATTGCATGTTGAATGCTGTGCACAGTCTCTTCGCCGTCCAAGCATCCGCAGCATACTAGATTTTCTTTTATATCCAATCTATGTAAGTGCTTGTTAATATCACAGTGTCCAGTAGTCAGTCCTGTTAGCCTTCTTTTGTTTTGATTCATAGGCAATACTTCATTTTGAGTATTTTGTGTTGATTCTGTAAGAAATAAACATATGTTATCGCCTGATAGCCTACCTATAAGTTGCTGTGTTCTTTTGCAAGTTTGCGTTTGATTTCTTTGGTTTTGGTTGGTTGGTCTGCCTTAAAGTTCTTTTGTATTTTAACTTGATTTTTGAGTATCTAGAATATGCGTACTCTGTTGTTTGTAGACAGTGTCCCCAAACTGTTTATGCAATCAGTGATCTACTTTACCCAGTGTTTGCTATTGGTTTCATCTATGTACCAAATGTTTCCCTGCCCTGTATCTGGCTATTTGGCCATTTGTCTTGCAACGGTATTACTATATCAAAGTACCTTTAAATGCGGTAACTTTTTATAAAGTCAGATCTCATCTCAAAAGTTTTTTCCTCAACCTTAACCTTTCCCTTCTTCAACATCTTTATTATATTCGGTCTATGACTGCCAGGATTAAAAAAGCGTTTGCTTATTTTTAGTCTATAAGTTGCTTGCTTGCCTTACTTCAGCTAGGTAAACTGGAGATTGTGCGCGTAATACTTCCATGACTGCTGTAGCCGCCATTCTAATTGGTCTCGTTATCAACAAACATGACCAACCTTTGTACTTTGCCTAACTTAGTGGCTGTAGTCTAGAGTTTCTATTTTTACTCTATACGAGTGTTTTGTATGTGATAATGTGTCTAATTACCACCGTATATAGCTATCTGGTCATATTTGGTGTTGGTTCAAGTATATATATATATATATACGGTGTCAAATCCAAAATGTAAGATATTATTGGTAGAATAAGTACATTCTATGACAAGATTGTAATTACGCACTTATTAACCAGCTAGCATTTGTCATCTGACAAAAAGTTAAACCGGAATGTCGTATTAATTTTTGGCTTCTGATACAGAGATTATATTGATTAAGAAATATAGAAATGTCTCTTGTTAGTTGTTTCAGTGTCTCAATTATTTAAATTATTTATTTATATTTTTAGAACCAAATTAAGTAAACTTAACAAATAATTATAAAACAATCAGCTTTTTTAGAATTGCCAATAAACTTGCATTGTATATCTCGTAAGTAGACCAAAACTTTGTTGACTTGTTTGTAAAATAACTGTAAGATAAGATAACCATTAATAAGATAAATGACCATCGATAATATTTGTTTCAGATCCATTAAAAAATCAAGCAGCGCCAATTTTAAGCATCAATTGCGCAGAAATTGTAGAATAAACATATTTTATATAATAAATTATATATTTGTGGCCGTAAATAAATAAATTTGCTTAATGTACTGTATTTTATATTTGCGTTATTAATAAATGCAATCCGAACTGTATAATTGTTACAAATTTCCATTTATCTTTCTATTTATTTTTATCATTTTGTCATATTGAAAAATACTATATTACATTATACTATTTTTGATTAATATTAACTATATAGTAATAGATACTATTTATGTCAAAAACAAATGGCATTGGTGGTTAGTCGATAAATGACAGAACTAGGCCTACGTTAAATACGTTGAGTGGATAGAGTACTTTTACAAATCTGTCTAAACTCTAACTTATTGTACTTCCACGTGTAATTTTTTCTGGGTTGAACAAAACTGGGGGTTGATAGAATGAACTATAACCAAGTGCTGGTTTGTTGAACAAATGTATATAGGGTGTCCAGAAAGTTCCGCCTGGGTCAAATATCTTGAGAACAACATGTCGGATTAAAATGAAACAAATTCTATTCTTTAAATTGTAAAAAAATGCATTAAAACATAACATAAAAATCCACCTCCGCCCCTAAAGACGAGCAACTCCGTAATCTTAAATAAGAACCCTCATTTTTTATTGCAGATTCTGATTCTACGTTAAAAATAAGTGATTGTTATAGTAAACATTTTTATTGCGTAATAAATGGCGCTATATAATCGGCAAAAAACAAAATCGAAAACGGTGCCGCACCCCGCTGTTATAGTATCACGCAACAAAAAAAGTGTTTAATACAAAAGTTACTTATTTTTTTTGACGTAAAATCAGAAATCAGAAATCAGACTTGTGAGATTTTACAATTACAAAATCAATTTGTAATATAAAAATAAAATACTAGTGTGGAATTTGAATCTTTATCTATTTGGCTTGGTGTCTTGTAAGGTATAAGAGGTTGCCTACCTCAAAACACGTGTCTGTATCATATACCATCAAGACCTTGGAAGGTGATGATTGCAATTCTACATTACAAAGTAATTTTGTAATTGTAAATTCTCACAAGTCTGTGAAAAGACATAAATCATCTCACGGCGCAATTCCTAATTTCAAATCTTGCTTAAGTATTAGTAAAACTTTCATCTATTAGTTGGCGCTGGTGATGTTTCTTCTACCTATGCTTGTACTGAAATAGTATAAAATGCTAGTGTGGAATTGCAATCTTCATTTCCTTGGCTTGGTGTATTGCACGGTACACTGACGAGATGTCGCATACCTCGAAGCACGAGTCTATACCGAATGCCATTAAAACCTTGGAAGGTGATGATTGCAAGTCTACATTACAAATTAATTTTGTAATTGATCAATAGAAGTACTACCTGATAAAATAAATAAATTAACAAATAGCAAGATAAATAACAAGTCAAATTTGATAGATTTTGGCAAAAAAAAGTAACAAATAAATATTTTTATATATTGGCATAACTCCTACATATTTATTAACAAAACCCCCAGCGTCTAACAAGTCTAAATTCTGGCCTTTTGTATAATTTTACTGAATTATAATCTAAAAACGATAATAAATGCTATTAAAAATGCACTAAATGCTGTATTCTACAAAAGAAGAACATATACACCAAGTTACAAAATTTATCGACAGAACAAAGATCTAGTAAGACACCAAAGAAACAAAAATAGAAACCTAAACAAAAGTGCAATTGAAAGAAGAGGTACAAATTGAATGGAAATAAATTGAAGTT
>JARJEC010089548.1:0-10071 GCA_030264575.1 Tachinus sp. AB-2021 | reverse complement strand
TTAGACAACTTTGGCACTAATTTCCTTAAATAGTTTTTTGCAAAACCTTCACATTAAATCGTGTAACTAGAATTGGATAATTAAACCATTTGAGTATACTAGCGGTAGATCGCTGCAACAAAAACAACTGATAGATTTTTGCTTCTTCGAGTAGATCAAAAAATCAATCTAAGTCATTAACAAATTTCTTAACTGAACTATCTTGAGAATAATTATTTTATTAAAGTTTAAGCGCTTCAGATACTGTTACCACTTCTTACCTACTCAAAATTGGTTTTTCGGCTATTACCAATGGTATAATAAAACCTTTCACACATTTTTTAAGTAATTTTGACACATACAATAGGTTTCATTTATCTATTTATTTATTTATTTACCGTCCACCTATTTCGTTGGATTAATTTCCAATGCTGGAGCAGGTTAAAAAAATCTGAAAATTTTGCAAATTCAGGAATTGCAAGCTGATTTATTGAGATCTTTAATATTCACGCAACATCTAGGCAGTACACGGGACCTATATTTCTTGCTATCTAAAGGAAAATGTGCTCAGTGCCACTTTCGTTTAACTGAAAAAGTAAGGACTGCACAAATTTAAACCCGAGATTTTTGGAACAGAAGTCAACACACCAACAGCTTTAGAAAAAAAAACTGACTACGCCACTAGATTCTACATAAAAAAGTACCCCTAAGATGTTTAAGTTTCGATTCTATAACTTCAGAAACAAACCAAATAGAAGCCATAATAGAAAATGGTATTTAAAAAAATCACGTTTTTCATGGAAACTATATAAAAATTATAGAAAAATCTGTTTACTACCATTAAACTTATCTCACAAAATTAGCCCGAGACAACTTTATCAAAATTCTTCTAGCATTTCTAGTTTCCAAAAGCCTATACTAACGTCCAAATTTGGCCACCCTGCACAGACAATTGGACAAACGCATAAAATCAATATTAGTTATAAATTGTTTTTATTGAGTTATTAATCACTATCGCAGGGTCATCAATTGAAATTCATAAAAAAAACGAAACCTCTTCTTAAACTAAAATATATGGAAAAATATGACATTTTAGATGTTACAATAAAGAACAAATATTGTATAATATAACACTAAAAATAATAGATACGTGTATTTACAAATGGCTTTTTTCACTCAAGATATAATAAATACAATATAATATATAATTAAATTCCACCTCAAATATTGAATACAATAAAATATAGATCGTCATTCAACTAATTGTATTTTGAAACATTAACAAACTTACAATGTCTATTTAGTTGATCTTAGTTGAACCAACAAAACCCATAAAAGTAAGGTCGAATATAAATTAACGTAAAGTGTATAAAGGGCAACAGTAAACTTTGGGATTAATACCATACCATCCGTCGACTTAATTGGTCCGATTTATACACAGACCCTAGTCCAGCTGTAACAATATACCCGGTCAATTAGCTAAGCCCAACAGAATTTTATCTAAATCAGTAAATATAAAAATTTATTTAGACACAACATATCAATAATACTATAAAATTATAGCTACAATAAAATTGCAACATTTTAATGAAACCCTCATATTAACCACGATATAAATAAACAATACTGACATTTGTTGACCAGTAACAATATTGACAATGGATTCGATTACATAATCAAATATATTGCATGTAAACTGTAAACAGGGTCTACTCTATAAGTAAAAACAATAATAAAAACTCGCTTTGAGGAGAATTACTGACTCAGTGTCAACTAGCATAAGATATCACGTATCACAAGTAAAAAAGGAACATTGCTAAAATGCTGCTTAGTTTGTTAATATTGTATGCCACAAAATTAAAACAATTAAATAAAAATACAATATATAAGAAAATTAATGCCATCCAATAAATATTACTAAATAAACTTTGTTAAAATTTAAATTGTTGATTTTGCAATGGATATATGTAAAAAATAGCAATCAAATCTGTTTAAAACCTATTTAATATGGTTTTTAACTAGTGACATGTGACCACAAGAAAAAAAGATCTTCCAAAACCCAATTTTTTACAACACAGTGTACTTTTATAACATTTTATTCACACTGATTTAAAGTTTGATTTTCAAAAAATATCCTTATGGAGATCCTGTATGTATCAGTTGATTATTCATTGATCGGTGCAGATTTCACTATTGAAGAAACCTGCATTAATCAATCAATCAACATTCTACTAAAATTATTTTTTATTTGGAGTTATGTCAACAATTATTTCAACAATCATATTATATTCTATGAACTAATTCAATCTACTAATACATACAAGACCTACATTTTCTATTAAAAAGTTTCTAGTAAACAAATTCCGCCATAATTTTACTTGGATATATGGAATAATACAAATAACCTGTTTGCAACAATCACAAATTCATCTCCATGGAGAGAGGCCAGTAACACATACCGTCTCAGAGTTTTCTATCATAAATGTCTCTTAAAATTAATTTAAATCATTGTTAAAAATAAATGTTTATCAAACTTATTATTACTCTCCAAATAGAATATATTTTATCATTTCTCTTTCGTATAAATATGTTTAATAATAATAAAGCAAAAGCAACGGAATCATTAGTTACGCAAATTAATCAACTCAACTATAATTAAGACACTGCTATTAAGTTTAATGAGTGGCAATTATAGTCAAATTTATTAGTCCAGTATATATTTTTTGCGTTACACGATGATTTATAGTTGTATGTGTGTTCAGCCCTTGCACCGCCTTCCGCCGCAATTTATCTTCGTCGCATCTTTTAATCTCGCCCATGGTTGGAGAGTATATTTCAAGAATCCGAGCATAAACATGAGACGGGACAAAGGATCCCGAACTCTATCAATCTAAAGCAGTCGACTAATAAAGACAGACCTTCGCTGTCATGTTAATAACGCCCAATGACAATGAGACGCCTGCACCCCCAACAATCAACTAACACAAAGAGGAAGTGGGGTAAATTGTAACTGTTGAAGCATTATTGAAATGAATGAAGCTAATAGAACAGCGCATACTAAATGATATTCAAATGGCTTCTTGTAGAATAAATATGAGTATATAAATTATAAATGATATACTTTATTTTATAGTAATATGTATAAAAACATATCTTCTGGGCCATTACAGAAAAAAATAATGTCTAGCACGCAATTGGTTCATTTTAGGACAAAACTTTATTGTTCTTTTATGAAGTTTTTTTTCCATGTTGAAACTAGAAAAAGTATGTTAATTGGAATAACTTGTTTTTATGTAGAACTCATAAAATAAGTTGAACTCATTAATTGATCGTTATCATTGAAAATTTTTTCCACGATTGCCGCGGTATTAAAATTATTAATCAACTTCAGTTTAATGTTGTGATCCCAGGAATAATTAAAAAAATACTATTTCTGGACCAATAGTATGTTCATCTACTTAAAACTTTCATTGTAAGAAATATTATTTGTGATGAATTAACCATAATAGATTCTAAATAATTTATTATATGAAATGATGCTTTGGAGATATTCATTCTCACATACAAAATTAAAAAATAATGATTGAAATATATATAAAAACTAACTTTACTTTAAATCAATCCGTCTACTTCAACGCAATGCAAAAAATACTAAAATACAATAATGAGTATTTGTGAAAAGTAATACACAACTGTCTGCATATAATTTTTTTCTGCTTATAGCAACGTAAATTGATTATTGATTAATTTTGATACATATACTTAATTTTTATTGATTTGATTATCTCAACATATCTCTATAATAAATTCTTTAGCAAGGCAAATTAAGTAATAAAGCAAAAAAGTAAACTATACCAAATTAAAAACTTCTGTAGATCTAAACATTTTCCTAAGTCCACAATTAGTTTTACGATACTCTAAGTAGATCTTAAATATAGACCCAATTTCAAAGTCAATATCGAAGCCTCAAATTGAAAACTGATCTTGGGCAAAACCTTTAAAATTAACACCAATAGAGTTGACAATATTCTTATATGGGTCTATTGTTTTGCCCAAATCCAGAATTAGTTTTCTTAGTTAGCCTTAATAAAGCTTAAATGTAAAACTTAATTTTAAAATCAATGTCAAAGCGTCAAATTGAAAACTGTTCTTACATAAAACTAGAAGGTTCTAAAGATGTCCTCTAGAAGGTTTCTTTTTTACTCAAANCTCAAGTCCACAATTTGATATATGCATCCAAACTCGCTCATAAATAATCGACTACTAACTCTTGGGTTAACCGGGGCTTGGCAAAACCAAAATGTCTATTGGGTAAAACTGGGCATAACTTGGACAAAATTATGCTTTATCTAGTTTCTTATAATATTAAATTGCTAATGTGGATGCCACACCATAAAAATTCGACTATTGACTAATAGGTTAAAATTAAATGAGCAAAACAAAAAAGTACAAAGCAAAACTAGGCATAGCAAAAAATTTTGCAATATTTATTTCTGATTTGTAAAAAGGGCATACAATTTATTTGGGCAAAACTGGCCAAAACTAAATGTATTGAAAAGTGCTAATTTATTTGAAGTTTCTCAAACTCAAACTTGGGTAAAATTTTCAAAATTCCAACATGGGTGTGCCAACTTCACGCGAATCAAAACTTCTTAAAGAAAAAAGCATTGTGTATTAAGAGAATGGCAAAGCAATGAGTACAAGCCAAGCTTAACTTGCTTACAGTGTTCAAAAAAGTCCATTATGCAATCTCTTTCAAAAAGCAAGAACAAAACTCAAAGGAGATTTAATAGAAACAATATAAAAAGTACTTTTAATGTCAAAACAAACGAACAAATAATGTTATCAATAATCGAAGAGAAAGACGAGATTTGGTTGCTCGATAGTGGTGCTTCATGCCAATAAAGAGTGTTTCAAAATATAAAGCAATTAAACTTCGTCAATGTAAAACTAAGCAATTGTACTATTTCTGAAGTGAAAGTGAAGGCAAAAGAAGCATTTAAAGTTCAAGGTTAAATAAACAAAGTATGGTACGTGATAGGTTTAAAACAATACCAATTCTTTGAAAAACAAATAACTGAGAAGGAGTTCTCGGTCATCAAAGACAATACACGAATGAATGTAATACGGTTGTTATAGAAAGTTGTCGAGTGAAATGTAACAAGTGGTACTACAAAGCACTGGCAACACAAAATTGAAAGGACAAAACTCAACCCGGCAAACTTATCGATTATGAGGTCTGTGTTCAATGAATGACTTGGAGGCTCCAGATATTACCTGCTGCCCAATAATGGTTGCAAGAGTTATAGCACCCTAAAGCTTCTAAAGAATTAAAGTGGCTTTTATGAAACAATCAAAACGATCGCACAAAATGTGCGACCAACGAAACAACCGGACAATTAACGCTGGAAGAAAATGATAGAAGCTAGAGAATTGAAAAAAATGGCAATTTTTAATAGGTAAATAAATAAACAATTATGGAAAGAGAAAGAACTATTGCTTTTGTACCAAAGAGTTCCTAAAAGAATTGTGGAGAGAAACAACAAACACTGCAGTGTATTTTCTCAACCGGACTATAAACAGTCCAATCAAAAATGCAACCCACATAGAAAAATAGTGTATAAAGAGAACTTTTAGATCTATGTATATTTGGCAGTATTGGCTTATATGTACCTAAATTGCAACTTGATAAGAAGAGCAAAAAGCTCGTCTTAGTTGAACACTTCAAACAATTAGCGGCTCTTTGGTCCAGATCTCTCGAAAAACGTTAATAATCATAGTAGATGGCCCAAACAACAACAAAAACACAAGTTAATAAACTAATTATTGGTTTAAGATAGGTCTTCTAAATCAAGAGCAACTATGATAACATGATAACAACAAAAGGATACAGTCAAATTAAAGAAATAGATAACAAAAAAACATTTTGCTTCTACCGTAAGGTAAAAAAAAACACCAGAATTCAGTTAATCTCTTAAAACTCGTGTTAAATACTTAAACAAAATCGGGCAGCATCAGTCATCATGTACGTGTATTCAAGAAATTTCATAAGACTGGAAATCCAATGGAACTTACAAAGTTTCTCGATTTCAATCAAATTAACTGAATTTATAAATCAAATCCTGAGCAAATTCATGCACAATTAAACTGGATGTTCTCTAGCAGCCCAGCCATGGGTTTCAAACGACGATAAAGAAATGAAGAAAAAAATGTTTCCTATCGCAAAGTCGTATTCACATTATATCAAATGGTATTGATGAACACAATCAATTGATAATGTCAAGCAAGTCTATACGAGTTGTACTTTGTTGAAACATGTCGGGCCAACTCTAACGCAATCCTAACCAAGGCGACACAGATCAAAAGAAGCCAAATCGACAGAAGTGTTGAAATATGCTGCATAATATTATAGCTACTAAAGGCGTGTCGGTACAAATCAAAAAAAGTCGAATGGATAACTGTCGACAATTGGCGACTACAATAGTGTGAACGTTTTGAAACATGTTGCTTAATTTTTCAGCTGCTAATAATATTATTATTATAAAATATTCATTCGCTGTTCAGTTTTATTTAGCTGAGAGCATAAACTGCAGCCGCCTAAAAATTTTGTATTTACCACGGTCGAAATACTCTTAACTGTTCTTGCCAAATGCTTGCCCCGCTCGCTCTTCTCGCAACTCCCAAAGTCCAGCAAAGTAGTACTTTCAGGCATTGATAAACAAATAACTATTATTAAAATAAATGCATTCCTGATTGAAGTTTTTTGTGAGAAATAACCGATTCACGTTACAACTATCTTGACTTCCAACTGCAATCATTATTTCAACAACCGATACTGCAGTATCTTTGGAATCATCAAGTCTCATTTTTCTAAATGTGGAAAATGTGCACAAGTCGAAAGTCAACCGTCGAGACGGCCAATCGGCCTTGTCGATCGGCGTAGTGTGAATACGCCTTTATTCCAAATGATGTTCGACAATGTCAAAAAAGTGTGTAAGTGTTGCTCGACTTTGTTCAACCATGTCAGGCCGATTCAAACGCAGCCCAAATTAAGTCGGTACAGATCAAAGTAAGTCAAATCAAAAACAGATGCCAACAATAGTGAGGACGTGTTGAGACATGCTGCATAATGTTTCAGCTGATAACATTTTAATTACAAAATATTGATTCTCATCTAATCACGGTTCTTTTTCTGAGTGTTAGTTTTTACTTGTATTGACTGCCATGATGAATTGGAGTGACAAACAAATAATTTCTTTTATTGAAATGAATCATGATAGAAGTTTTTGTGGGACTCAACTGCTTTACAACGATCTGGCTGGTTTCCAACAACTGCAATGCTAATAAAATTGTAGCAGCCGCCACTCAAGTATCTTCTGAATCACTAATTTTTCTAAAACTGACTGTGTATTTAAATTCACTATTTATCGATGTGTATCGGTCGACAATGTGGACAAGTCAAAAATCGTTGCGTTTGCCACCAACGTATTAAGCAGAAAACTATACAGCTGAGGAATTACACAGTAAAATGCAGCAAAAAAGGTGTTATTAGTAGGCTATTAGAAAGAAACAACCAATGACGAGTTGCCATATATCACAACAATGTTGGAATCAAAATATTAAGATACTCCGACTCGGATTATGTAAGACATTGATCTGAACCGTTCAACAAACAGATCACGTCTTCAAAATTTGTATAAGCACCATTACATGGCAAACTTCAAACTATTTCGAACTTCGAACTTCACCTATTCAACAGCAACAAAAGCTGAATATGTTGCAGCATCCAAAGCTATGAAAAGCGAGTTGTGGATTAAGCAGCTTTCAAATAAACTCTAAGTTATAAACAGTGCTGTAATAATAAAATGAACAATTAATGTGTAATTAAACTTGTAAAACACTCAGTGATTCACCATAGAACCAAATGTAATGTAGATGATTAAATAACATTTTATAAAAAAAATTACAAACAGGCAATATCTAAATTTCAAACAGCAGATATTCTCATAAAGCCCAAAACAAAAACGAGTTTATCAGAATTAAAAACTTGTATTCAGGTTTAAGCATTTAACTTATAATACGAATATTGTAATTTATAATAATTTACAACTTTTTACTTTTTAAATGGAGCCTTAGTTGAAATTAGAATATAATAATTATTAAATATTTACTACGCCATTACTCTATTTTAAAATAAATGTTTCGAAAATTCACCTCGGGTGAGGATCGAGCCCATAGCCTTTGGATTTTATATCCACTGCTCTACCAATTGAGTTACAGTGGCCTCAATTGGCATTGGTTTTGTGTTCTACAACTATGTCAAAATAAATTTTTGAAACATTCATTACATTATATGTTTACACATATACAATTGTGTGTAAGTCTAGTCTATGCTAGCACAATACACACGGAAATTTTCGGAAGCAACCGATATTATACGAATATTCTGGTTAGGAGTTACTTTTAAAAGTTTTAATTTTTATAATATACTTTTCAATACCATAAAACCGTTGGAAGAAAAAGAATTAGACTTTTTCATAATAAAAAAACTAGGTTCTCATTTCAAAAACAAAAGTTGATAGCTGTATAGTGTAAATCAGGCTTTATAACATATTTGTTTTGGGTATTGAAAATAATGATACTTTTTTTATAAGTATGCTATTTACCTAAAACAATAAAAAACAAAAGATGATGGGCGTCTTCCTAGACTCACCCTGTATATATAAAATTTTATTATGTTATTAACATTTCAAATGAATTTAAGAAAACATTTCCAATTAAATTCTAAAAAATAACTTTATTAAAAAAACTTATGCTTAGTTGACATTATGATTGTTAGTTCATTTAATTTTATAATTTTTAATTTTCTTCAAAATAATAATTATATAACTGCTTTCGTTTCTCATTCGTTATTCGCCAAGTTGAGTTTATAATTTATGCCTGGAAGCGCGATTCAAAACATAAACTTAATAATTATTTGTTTGTATAGATACTAATCTAGTACATTTTTTACATCTTAGTTGATTAAAACTTAAATAAAATTTTAATTAAAATATATTAAGTTATATTATATAAATTAAACGAATAAGTTGAAAATTGTTAAATGGGCTAACGACAAGTTAAATTAAATATTAATTGTCGTGCACACATAAAACACCAACAATGCATGTTTAATGTAAAAACATAATTAGGATAAAAACAGTATAATTAGGTTGTTTTTTCTGTTGGATATTGATTGGATTTGATTAATTTTATTGATTGCATCGTTTAATAAAATTACATGACAACAATGCGCCGACTATATTAACCAAATTAAAGCAATAAAATAAAATTATTATTGTATTTGTTGTGTTATTGTATAATTGAATTGTTAAATAAAATTTAAATTATATTAAATGCCATTATGGTAACATAATTATGCATTTAGTAATTAAATATAATTTAAATATAAAAATATGTTTAAATCTGCTTTTCAAATTATGTTTTTTAAATAAATTATTTGTATAATTTTTTTATTATGTCATGAAAATGTTAAGCATCGCATCGCTACAAAAACAAATTAATATTCAAGATCCAATTTGTATTCTTAATAAGAAATCAGCAAATTATTAAAAATTAAAAAATTATATTAAATATCTGAAGTCCTTATTTGGTGAAATTTAATTACATTTATTCCAAAAATAATAAAATATTAAAACTCAAACATAAAATAAATATCTTATTCATCTTATCTGAAATCTTGTCAACAAATGAGCCAAATAATTATTTCCACATATTAAATGTCATTATCTTTGTGAAGTTTCAATATTTTAATATTTTCACAATGAATTAATTATATTCTATTACAATTTGAATTAAAAAAAATAAAATATTCGAAAAATTCTTTCTTAATTGCAATTGTTTTAAAGTAGTATTTTCATTTTGTAATAACTGTGTGTCAGTGATATTACAAGCTCAACAACGATTTTTTATAAAATACCTTAATCCAATAAAATAAACAAAAATATAACTATACACACACTTTAGATAACTTATATTTGATTAATAAAAACCATGTATCTGTATTACATGCCAATAAAGAAATTATGGAGT
>JARJEC010089459.1:0-10739 GCA_030264575.1 Tachinus sp. AB-2021 | reverse complement strand
CTTTTACTTCGGATAATATTATCATATTTAAAAAATTTAAGCTGTTTTGTATAAGTGAGATATATTCGTCAAAGTGCGTTTATATTTAGATGATTTATTATGAATGAGTTTGTTTTTGAAGTTTTTTCATTCCATTCGGTAAGATTAGTAATTATTCTACAATTGTTTTTGTTTTCTAATTCTATGCCAAGGTAGTGTTTGGTCATAATTGCGGTTTTTTTTTTAATTTATTTATCTATTTGAAAATTTTGTAATATTATTTAATTAGTGTTAGGTCTTCCACGCAAGTGATGTGCAGTATTCTCGATCCATCATGTTTCCGAGCAAGTACATTTCCATTTTGTACCCACACGAATTTTCATCTTGCCTCTCCTGCTTTGTTTTTGGCTTCCTAACGCAGTCTTTTACAACTGCCTGACAGGTTCTCAAAATAATAATTTTTGATTTTGATTTCCAGTGGTTGTCCCTCAAAATATATCTTTGTTTAAATTTTTTTTATTTTTTTATTTTTACTATTATGCATCTCTACGATTTTTTTTATATAATTTTGCACTTATTGGCTGATTTTTTGCATCTATTTTTGACCTTCTTCTAAATCTTCCCGTTTTAGAATTTTATTATTTGAGCGATGCCGTGTATTTCCACGCTCTTGGCGTGGGCTTCTTGTTCAAGATCGATTATTCGCATATTCAATTTCCTAATTTTTAAGATTTATTCTCGTTTAATTTAGTTAGATTATAAATTATTTGATCTAGTTTTTTAATATGATCGACTAGTTCTTTCTGCCCTTTTATTTGATCATCATATTTATCGCTTACAAAAACCTGCCCAGCTTTACAGTCTTTTACATCTTCTGCCAGAGCATTTCCTTTAATCCACTAAATAATTTGTTTATCTTTTTTAAAGACCTATAATAACTTTAAAAAATACTATATAGCATTTAAAATTCTGAAAGAAATCAATAAGTCGCCTTTTTATGAGTAATGGATTGATGAAATAAAACTTACAAATATGCAATCATAGTTTATACAATAGAATTTTAAAATGATCACAGTGGTAGTTTGAAAATTTAGCACCATTATTTTTAGATTTTTTGATCAGTAATAGGATTTCAAGAATAAAAATTATTTTGCAATGTTGCTTATACCGGGTGACAACTGAAACAGACATGCCCATATCATTTCCTATTTTAACTAGAAATAACATCAATTTTGTTTTTTTTTAATGGAACACACAGTATATTTTTGCAACTTTTTATTTACTACTTATATATCCAAATTTTTAGTATTGGTAACACAACCTCATTTTGAAAAAAACATTTAAAAAACTTTTAAAAAAAATTACAGCAACAACTTCAAAGTACAATCGGATTATTCAGAAAAATATCACTTTTTGCCACATTATTCAAAATTGAGTGATTTATGCGCTTTTATAAATGACATAACTAATATTTAGGTTGTAACTTACTTTTTTCAAATTAAACCCCCTTGGTACCATAGCATCACGTAAAAGTAGATTTTTTTGCTATCAAACGACACCAAAAATATTTGTTTTAAACAGTATTAAAAAAGTTATTTTGTAGTGACAAAAAATGTTTAAAGAAATGAGGTTATGTTACCAAAACTTCTGAAAATTCAGATTTATACTTAAATTGGACTAAGAAAATAATAACTTGCTAAAATTAAGCGGGTATTCTATTTAAAATTACAAAATTAGTATTATTTCTAGTTAAACCGGCAATATTTTTCAAACTGTTAACTTTTGATGTATTTTAAACCATAAATATTTCATTAAAAAATATTTATAAATAAAACAGATATGGACACGTACCTGTTTCAGTTATGTTTTTTTTTCAAAAGTATCTACCCAAAATAACTCATAAAATGAGAGCAAAAGAAAAAACTTAGAAAGCATGTCAATTTTTATTTTAAGTAGGAAAACAAAATGTTTCAGGTTTTTTTTTAAATAATTTGCTTATTAACCCACTGCGGTCCCCAGTCGGAGGACAATTAAAAATTGATTTTATTGAATATATAAAAAACTAAAAAAATGTTTTATTTTTTAAAATAAATAGGACTTTGGAACTTTGTTTGTTTTTAATTTATGCTTTACATCATTGCCCATAGTAAGCCTATGGCTTGTGTTGGCGGGGTTTAGATGGGACTAACTTCTTGTGAAAATTAAATAGGACCACAAAATTATAATAATTTTGAAGAAAAAATTGTGACTTCATAAATACCTTTCTAATAAGGTGCCTAAAGTGATTTAAAATTTTTGAAAGATTCTCTTTGAACAGGAACTGACACACATGTCAGCAGTATGTCAAAAGATATCCCCCTCAAAATAAAAATGTACATGTTTCGGATGTTTTTTATTTTGACCCTATTTTCAGATATTTTCAGATAAAAAAACACCCTGAATATTAAAAATACCATAAATAAGTAAAAACTGAAATATGTAAATACATTTCCATAAATACATATTTATTTTTCCCAGTGCTTATCACAATATTTAAATGAATAAAATATATATAAATAAATAAATAACATTTCAGAGATTAAAGTAATAAAATTTGATAAAGTTACAGTGGGACAGATGTTTTTAACGATTAAAAATAATACAACCTGGCAGAACTAAATTGGACCAATATCGACAGATTTTCAAACGGATCTAAAATAACAACTCCAAAAATTTTGAGTAGTGTTTTTTCTTTTTTTTCTTTCAAAAATTAAACGTCAAAAAACGTAAAATAACGTGTTCATGTTTTTTTTTATTAAATGTAAAAAATAAATAAAATTTAGTTAATACTTTTGTCATTAAAAATTAATAAAATCCTTTTTTAAAACGTCCTTTTATGGGAGGTATTTTATGTAAAAATTACATTAGTCTAATGTCCACTTTCTGCTTATTAATTAATCAATGGTATTTTATATTTGAATTATATGCATTTTAACAGATCATAAAAAACTCTCTTTTTTGCCCATTTCTCACTCGACACCCGAGTTTGATCTGGTGGTCTAAACCAAATAATTCAAATTAAAATTTATAGTAATAATAATTATTAAGGTATCAAGAGTATGAAGTGTAGTAGGTATTATTGCCTTGTTATCGTGACAGTGTAGCCTGAAGGCCTCTGGCCCAAGGGTTGTACATCGACTGATGGTATTATTATCTACTAACGCCCATGATGTCTTTAAAGTTTTATGTCCTATCAAAATGTTGATATTTTCGACATTTTCATATTTTATAAAAAAATTAAAATCTGTTTACCTGGATTCATTGTTACTAAGTACTTATTCAAAGCAAAAATGATTGTGCTCTCAGTGAATTTCTGAGAAAATTATATATAACAAGTGATTCGTATATTATCGATAATTTTTTATAAATGTCACATAATTCTAATACCTAACGATGAAAGATTTGTATTAGAATGAGTTTCATTTATAAAAAATTATCGGTAAACAAATAGAGACAGAGATTATATTTGGCATGAGAATGTAATTTTTCCATTTAATCTGATTATTTATTTTTAAATTCATATTGACAAACTATAAATTGTCAGATATGACAAATATTATTGGAATTCGCTAAGGCAAACGTTTGTTATTGGTAACTATGTGTTGCTAAGATAATTTTACCATGATAATACATTATTTTCACTTATCAGTACGCTATTACATATGATTTTATGCAAAAATTGAATTCTCGTAAAAAACTTGAACAATTTATGTTACTAAATTAGTTTGCAAGAAGTTAATATGTTTTAATTTGTTATACTTTGTTCGCCCGAATGAACCTACCGTATAAGGAAGGATAAAAGGTAATCTGTAGAAATGTAAATCAATTATATATAGATGTCAATGGTATCACAACATTAAGGTTATGCTGGAATGTGAAGTTTTATATTGTGTGTTTAACCTGCAAAGTTTTACAGCATTTAAAAGTGAAGTGAATATTCTAGAAATATTTCCTGTAGAAACGAGCAAATATGTCGACATAAGTATTAATTTAATTTTAATGTAATTGTTATCATTTTGAATTGAATAGCGTTTTCAATGTAATTATGAACACATATCATATAATTTCTCCCTTTTACCTTCAAGTAGTACATAGTATTTATAATATATTAAACATGAGCATTCCTTTAAAATAACGCTTGGTTTGTGGCCTATTGTAACTTGAATAATTCAGCAATATGTTTTTTTATCATTATTATTATATTACAGGCGGCCACTCACCCTCGATGAGCTGATAAGTTATGAAGAGAATCTAGATTCAATAAATGATCTACCAAATAATATTATTTTCCAACTGAAAATGACGGATGGGAAACAGATGAAGATTCAGGAGAAGAGAATAATGTTACTATGAATAATTTGCTGGAAAAATAGTTGCAAGCTGAAGCCGAGTTTTTCAATGATGTGGAAAAAGAAAATGAATTGATTTCTGATGAATGAATAGCAAGTAGTGTGTAATGATGACAAAACAAATTGGAAATTCAAGAATGATTCAAAAAGAATTTTAAAACTAAAGCAGGCAGATGTAAAATGGTCTAATTAATATATGCCAAAGAAAAATTTTCCAGAATGACAAAATATAAGTAAGTACTGCCGAAAAAAAGTAATCTTGTTCAGGTATTGTTTCGATGATGATATTTATAAATTATTGGTAAATAGCACTAAAAAATCGAAATGGTACGATAAAAACGAATGAGATGCTGTATTTTATAGGAGTTCTTCTTTTGAGTGGATACAATGTTTCCCGACACAAAATGTAAAAGATACACATACGGAACTTGCAAGTATTGCTATCTTGTGTGACCAATTTCAGTTTATTATATCTATATATATATATATAGACTAGACCAATCGATAGTTAACCAAAATAAGCAAATTCGGTGTGCAATATGCCATAAAAATTTATAAATGGTTTCATATTGTATGTTGTATAAATAAAATTAAACATATTTACTTATTAATTACTACTTAGCCCTGCCGTCCTTTTTAAGGAACACCTTGAACATACGTTTTATAAAAAAATTATTTAGTATGATAAATGGCACTTTGAGCAATAACAAAACACAATTACCATAAAAAATATACAAACAAAATTTCAGGTTTATCTATTTTAAAACAAACTTATGGCATTTAATTAGAAATTTTTTTAAATGTTTTCGTGGTAACCACAGTCAATAAAAAAATTACTGGTATTGCATCAATGTATTATTAAAAATAATGTCATTCTTTTCCATTATGAGTTCAGTAATATATCAGATATATAAGTCACTATTTTATAGTAACGTAATGGTACGACATAATGGTTATTAAGGTATCAAGGATGTTACTAATAAAGCAGGGTTGTACGTCGGCTGAGTGTATTATTATCTACAAACACCCGTGATGTCTTCAACCTTTAACAGGACATCACATAAAAATATGTAAATTAATTTTTAATTTGGAAATATAAATAAAATATGCATTGTTTTAGCATCCTTTATAAAACATTTAATGTTCCTCTTTATTATTTTAAATAAATTCAATAAATGTAATCCAAATCTTGATCAAATTTAATGCAATGTTCACATTTTTGGGTTAGAAGTAAACAAAACCATTTAAATAAGTCATCAATGATTCAAAATTATGTATGGTGGTTGTGAAGGATTACATGGTTTTAAGAATAACAATTTATATTAAAACACAATCTATTATCAACTTTTAGTGGGCGTTGTTAAGTAAAAATTAATGAGTAAATTTATTAAATTTATGAAATTATAATTTGTTGGCAAAAATAGTATAGGGTTACTTACAAAATAGTTACACGTATTTCTTTTTACAGTGCCAGTTGAATAAAACGAAACAATGTTCTCCTTTCTTCGGAAACGGTCAACCTAGCAGCTAGCAGCACAAAATGCAACAGAATGTTGTTTGAAGAGACGCTTATGACATATGAATTGTATTTACCGGCTTCGGCTTTACTGCGAATACGGCAGGGCACGAGAACTCCTTCGTTATTGGCCGATTCAACAAGATTATTTTGCGTCCGTGTCAAACAGAGGCGCTATTGGCGGTTTTGATCAGCTGGTGCCGTGATGACGAGGACCACGGAATAAATAGAACGGCAACTTCAGACGACTTCTGAATCCATGTTTTGCGCCATCTATTATAAATGGACGCAAACTAATACGAAGAGGAAAATTTGAAAATAGTTGTAATTGTAAATTTATTTTATTTTACAAAAATAAACTAATAAACTAATAAATAACCGTTTTCCATTTTTCCATTTATAAACTGTAGAAATACAAAAATAAACTTAAAAACGAAACTTAACAGTCACTAAAATGTATATGTATAATATACATACTAAGGATAGTCTATAAACACAACGAATACAGCGTTAACATAAGTTAAAATTAGTCAAAATGCACAAATAAAGTTGATAAAGCAATGTATGAACAACTTAGATCCAACGAAACGAAAAACAACTACGTGATCAAATGTAAACAAACATCTACAAACATTGACTGTCAGCTGTCTTATCATGGCGACCACCGCCCTCGTCAACACGGCACCAGCTGATCAAAACCGCCAGTAGCGCTTCTGCCTGACACGGACGCAAAGTAATCTTGTGGAATCGGCCAATAACAAAAGAACCTGACGAGGACGGTGGTCGCCATGACAGCTGATAGATAGCAACGTAGTTGTTCGTTTATGGTTCGTTTCGTCCATGTATACAGATGGCAGAAAACGTGGATTCAGAAATCTTGTGAAATTGTCGTTCTATATATTGAATGTTCTGTGGACTACGGGCCGTGGCTATTCATTTCGGGGAACTGCGGCTATATAGAGTTGTGGGAAATTGATGTAAGGATGTAACGATGTACTTATTCATCTGAATTCATATTTCATATGGAATTGATCATCGTTTATGTTCATATTTTCTCGTCTTCATTGTGCGGGTGTAATATTTTTTGCATCAAGTTTTTAAAAGAAGACAAGATATTTAAATGAATGACGCAACTTTATTTATTGATAAAACAATTTGACTTATCAGTAAAATTATTATCCATTAAAATTGTATCAACTTATACGAAACTGTGTATTAAACGTACTTTTGTACAGGGCTTGGAATCGAAACTGAATTGAAAACCGGAAAAAATGTTATTTTGTCCGGTACGAAAACTGGTATCGAAACGATATTATTTTTAAATAAACCGTAACGAAAATTATAGCAGTCCAAAGTTCTGAATCATTTGTCAGTGAAGACGAAGATCTTCGGCTTTCCCATTTTGCTTAAATATCGATTTTTATCTCGATCGAATCGAACCAGAACAATACAAGATAAAAAATCATTATTGCGAAAATATTATATTCATAGTTAGGCAAAATAATTGTGTGCACATTTTCATTAAAAAAATGAGTGGCATAATTATATTATGTATACAATAGAAAAGTCCAAATCCATTATGAAGTTCTAAACATGAAAACCTTTCTACATTCACTGTATCGTGGTGTCCAACACATAGTAGAAGTCCACTTTAAATTTCTGCTTTGAACTATGAAACGTTCCGGCTAAAGGGCATGGCACACCAGGTAGATCCGCTGCGCGGCTCTCGGCACTTTATAATACATTGTTCTATGACGTCGACAACTGCGGACGGCTGCCTACCGGTCATAGAACTATGATCAAAAAGTGGCGAGAGCAGCGCAGCGCATCGCCGCGGATCTGCCAGGTGTGCGATGCCCCGAAAGCTTCATATTGAAACAGTGGTTACTATCGCCTTCTACAAACTCCTGTGTCAAAATTTTCACTAAAACACCGGATTTCGGCAGTTACATTGTTTGCCGGCAATCCTTGTAATGACTAATCTTTAAGATTAGAACTCTTTCGCTTCGCGCTCCTAGATGCCATTACCAACTAAAGGAAAACTATTTTTATTGTATACGCAATTCATAAACTAATCAAGTAGTTTTAGCTACTCAAAAGCTAGAATCATTAATAATTAGTTAATGAATATATCCCGAGATTATAGTGTTTATGTCAAATAGTTTCGCAGATTTTGATTTTTTAAACAACTCCCAGAAGATTTTTGTGTACCGGAAAAAAATTGTGTAAAGTAGCCTCTATAAGCGGACTTTCTAATAAGCGGTTAAAGATAATACAAAATACTGCAATTATTGGCAAACAATTTCATTACCAAGCAACTTTTATGTATTTTTTCTAAAAAAACTTTTTTTTGGTTTTTGATTCAGTTTTGAATAAATCACAAAGCCACATCAAACATTATAAACAGATTTTAAATTTTATAAAAACTATTTTAATAAATATTTTAAAACAAAATACAAAACAAGTTTTTATGTTTTTAATAAAAAAATTTAAAAGCATTTTTGAAAAATATCTAAAAAAATTAGAAATTAAAAACCCTATTTTATTATTCGCGATTTGATAGTTAAACCATGTTTTTTGTATAATAACTAAGTAAAATATTTTCAGAAAAATAAAAAAATTGTTTTCAAAATTTGGCGTATTTATATAATATATTTTACGGTTGATTTTTATATAAAAAAATCAATTTGTGAACATTTTTTTTTTATATTTGCTTAATATAAATATATTATTTATATTGTAGAAAAATAGTGAATAAAATTTTCTACGCTTTTAGCGGCGCGTACTTATTATCGGCTCGCATCGACAGTAGTAATTTTATATTTTTTTGTGGATCCGAATATATAATACTTATATGAGATTATCAACCATGTATGCACTAATATCAAAACTTACATAGAAAATTTTGTTATAATATAATAGAATATCAAATAATATACTTATCATCAGATGAGGGTAAAGATAAAAATCCAATAATATATTTGGATCCATATCCACTGTTATTTGACGTTTGCACTGACAATAGCACGAGCTATTAAAGATCCTGCTGATAAAGCGGCATAAAATGCGCATTTTGTGCTACTTTTGTGATAACTTGAACACGAGAGCACTAAAAATGTGCAGAAGCATTTTATAAATTGAACATAAAATTGCTGCATGACGCAGAACGGTGCAGTTAACTTGAAAACGATATTAATTGCTTTACTTCATCTTGAAGTATTTTTGCATCTTATTTTATGAACAAAATTGAAACTATTGCGGATGATAGCGCTGTGAGAGAAAGAAGCCCCCGTCGCCGGAATACTTCTAGTAAATAAAAAAATCGACAAAGAAATGTCAACTTATAATCAGTTGTGCATGTTTTACAAAAAGTGAAGAAAATGCTCATATAGCGGCAATCGCCAAATATATTTTTATTAATTGATTTATTCTTATTCAATAACTAATTTTAGTAATTTTTGTATATTATTTTAGTTTTATTGACATTATTGTAGCGCTTTGAAGAAGAGAATAAAATTCCTCGATTTCGAACATGTACAACAATAATCACAAATAAACAATAAATAAAATTGAAATAGAAAAATTATTAATAACAATTTTAATTAGTGTAAAACATAAATAAATACAGTAATAAACAAAATCCATATTAATAGTATATTTTTATTTTTTTTGTTTATTTTCTTTTTCTCCAAGCCCAGGCAATTCATTCTTGTATCAATATTATTGTGGTGGATTGTTTAGCATGCTTGTTTTTGTACCGCCGATTTCACGTTCCACGGGCATTCGTGACGATATGTTGCCGGTCAGATTTGAAAATACTAATGTACTGTACTCGACTAAATCAAAGTGTCCGGACATATTTGTAGCTAGTCGAGTAGCCTGGCCTGTATGAGACGGAGTGGGGGCTACTTGTCCGACAAAAATGCAATTTTACCCAATTTAGTGGACTCGTTTTACTATCCGGTCGACTAAATTATTCTGTTCGTACACTGTAAGTAACTAAACTACACCCTACTCTACTAAACTACTTGCCTGTTGCGAATGAGCCATAACGGCTAGTCATTACTGAGCCAGGGATTGGCTGATTTCATATATTTAGCATAATAAACTCAGACATGGATTTAGTTAGATAAGTTCAAAAAAAAAAACGACTTGAAAAATTTAATAATGTTGCTGAAGTAACGGTGCGGAATTTATTGAAATTAGGCACTGTTATTTTGTTATTGAATGAAATGCATTTTAGGATGTTACAATTCACATTTCAATAATTGTTGACGTTAATGTAAAAAAAATGAAGTTTGTAGGTTAGCGGCTTTTCTTTGAATTAAATAAACATACTGAACATAGGCATATACACCGCTCGTACACAACCCAGCCAGCAAAGACAAGTCATATTCACGGTATTTTTTTGTCATAGTTTATGTCATTATGAACTAAAACATGACGTAAATATGACAAAAAGGTGTCAGGAGGAAATTGATGTAACTTAATAACGTGAAATAGACGTGCTGCTATTTTTTCAATTAACTTTTACACAGGTGATGTGAAAATAAATTTATATTTTAAAATAACATCAACCACATCAACACTGTGGTGCTATCTATAATAAAAAAATCAATTATATACATACATAAATATTACAAATCTTGTGACTAATAACATTAAACTTGATTATAAAGTTAATTCATATCACATTTAATAATAATGAGAGGTTTTGTGTATATATATATATATGGATGTTGTTAAGAAATGCAATGAAAAGACATGAAGCGCCATCTGTCGATAGTAACATAAAACACATACGAGCAGCAGCAGAGTACATCGAGACGTTAAGCTAGCAACGGGTAATCGCGTAG
>JARJEC010089401.1:0-18618 GCA_030264575.1 Tachinus sp. AB-2021 | reverse complement strand
TCGAAGGCAGTCTATTGCTAACCACAATATTTTCAGCATACATTTATAATTTTGTTAAATATTATATCGAATAACATATATAAATTATAATAAAAAGTTAAGTTTGAAATAAATTGTTTTTTTTATATAAACAATTAAAAGCAAAGACATAATTCGCGAAGCGGCAGAAACCCACAAGCTACTTCTAGAAGAGTGCTAGAAGGTTCTTTTGCAATTTTTTAAAACCTGTATCATGAGGTTAATTCGTGTTTCTTTTGTTTTGTCCCGTGTTTTGACGGAAAATACTAGAAAACAACAAAGAAAACATAACAGCGCCATAACAGGAAACTTGAAATCCCCATGCCACCATCCACAAGCATACGTAAAATTGAAAAAATCAATCAAGGTTATGTTGACAAACAAAGAAATCAGCTGTTCGCGTTGACATTCGATTTGGCTCGCATTTGAAGAGAAATTCCAGTCGCATATACACACACACACACACACACACTCTCGTTATTAATTTTTTACGTAAGTACCAACGATTGTTTAACAACAATACAGAAGCAACATTAAATAATGCACTTTCTAAAATATTATTAGCAATTAAGAAATTACGTATTGCTTTTTGTCTGTGACTCATTTCACATAATTTGCTTCCTGATTGCCCAACATGTTCTTATTATAGTGACGACCTCTTTTCGCGATATTATCCAGCATATTGCTGCAGTTTATTTTAATCAGTTTCTTTTTTTATTGCAGTGCCAAAACATGAGTGAAAATACACCTAATCGTGTTTCGGAACCGAAGGATGTAGAAGGGGCTACTGCAAGAATTCGTACACAGAGTGAATGTTCATTTACCAGTGATGATGGTAATTCCACTTCATCAACAATGGGCAAAAGGTAATAAACTAATTTTGATTTAATCTATAAATAAAATAAATATTAAAATATTTAAGTACATATGCTAAAAAATATATTCATGTTTATTTTAAAAAATAAAATAAAAATTTAATTCACTTTTATTGGCACCGTTTTTATATATGTAACACATTATTTAACCAAAAGAAATGTTCAATTATTTCAATTCAAATGTATTAATTTTGCACGACAATAGAAAAGGACGCGTCTTGTGTTACCTGTTCTTTTCTATTGTTTTGCAAAAAAGTATTATATAAGCCAAGCTAAGTTGGTTGTACTGTAAGTTATTATTTATATATAAAGTATTCAACTAATCTATCGAATAAATTTAAAATAATAATAAATTTATAAAAGTTTTAATGAACAAAAAATCCATTTAAAAAATCACTAATATTCCGTATTGAAAATTGTTGTATCTCAAGTTAGTTATTAAGTACTAAAAGTAATAATTGTCAAGCAAATAATAGAATTATACATTACAGCTTTTTAAAATTTTATAGCTGAGCAGGATTGTATGAAAATGTTTCATCTAAAAAGAATAATAATAATTTTACTTAAAGATTTATGATTACGATAAGTTTGCAATTAAAAAATCAAGTACAAACTCTGGGTGCTTTGAAGTCCATGCATTAATATAATCACTTAAAGTTAATAATAGTAGTTCTTTTCATTAATTAGCTTTTAAATCCGGTTGGCATATCATGTATTTTTTTATGTCGAATATTTGCAAAAGTTTAACAATGTTAGTCAAGTTGAGCACTTGGATTGGTGACTTTAGAGCCCCACTCTAGATATCGGAAATAAATTTTCTGACTAACAAGTCTTAACTTAATACACATAACCTACTCGAACACAGCTCTGAAGGACCTCGAGGTCGATGGCTAGTTCGGTGAAACCCAACAAATACAAATACTACTACTAAAAATAATAATAAGAAACATATTTTAAGGCACATGCATAAGTTCCAAAAAACTCATGATATTTTTCTAATCATATCTTGTTCATATTGTTTCACCAAATAATCTGCTAATATATATAATAATAATGCTATTATACTATATTCATATCCACCGTGGATTCGAAGTAAACTAACAAAGCTGTGTGATCGGTAGGGTTGTTGAACCAGGAATTCCCGGGAATTTTGGAAAAAAATACTCTCTCGATTCCTGGGAATTATGTTCGAGATTCAAGAAATTTCAAAATTGAAAATGTCGAAAAGTATCTAAAATATTTTGGTTATTCAAATAAAAAATGTGATTATTAACACACTTTTAGTCGAAAATCTTATCTTAGAGTTTAATGATCAAAAGAGAAATAGTAAATACTTAACACAAAATTTCAAAAGACATTAGATGAACAGATGAGCATTTAAAGGTTAAAAAATTAAAATGCAAAATATTGAATCACAAAACAGGATCAATATAAAGTACTAAAAAATTATTTAATATTGTTGAAATAACTGAAAATAGGACAAACAAAGTTGATTTTCTATATACATAAAACCAACAAGCTTTATCTTCATAAAAGTCAACAAACAACAGGACATTTTCTGTAATACAAAATTTTGATATAAAATTTAGAAATAGACTTTCAAATAGTCATTAAATGCAGTGAGGTTTTTAAAAGCATATTTTTGAAATTAAAATTTATATTTTCTATTTCAATTTATGATCCAGAACTTAATATTGATATAAAACAACTGGAATTAATTACATTAAATGAAGTGGCTGGAGTGCACTGTTTTACCGGAAACTGTAAGGCTCGCAGCCGTTTGTCGTGCAACCTGGGAAGGAAAGACCAAAATCTGGATGATAGTGAAAACAGATGGAAGTGAATTAGGTGGACAGGAAAGTTTAACGGGAAGAATATCCCGATGGAGCACAATTTATAATATTACCTTATTGCGTATACTACTTTGTGACATCTGCCCCCATTCAATAATTGTTAGAATCATTTTGTATTCTATGCACTTTTTGAATCTCTGTATGGTTTCAAATGGCAAGCAAGAAACGTTTCGCGTTCTGCTCCCGTATAAGGTAAGATTAACACAAACGTCTTGGTTGCCACTGCCTTTTTAATTATGTAGGGTTCTTTGAATATCACCATAAATTTTTTTGTTTCACTGCTGAGTGAAGAAGAGTTGGGATTAGCACGAAGCCAAACCACATATCCAACGGCATACGACTTATAACTCTATGGACTATATAGTATATATATACTATGCTTTTCCAAACAGTAGGTACAAAATAGAAGACCCAATTCACGCACTGTCCTCTCCACTGGATTGCCCTGAGGATGACGTACCGACGAAGACATTGGTCGTATTCCATGTTCACCTAGAAAACTTTTTAATCTGGAAGACGTGAATTGGGTACCATGATCACTAATTATACTTTTGGGGCAACCTATTTCTGCAAAATAGTGCTTCTTCATACAGTCATCGTCGCAGCTTGTGTCATGGGCTATAAGTATACCAGCTTTGTAAATATATCAATCACCACAAATATGTATCGGATAAAGTCAGGTATAAAAATCCGCGGTATACATAAAAATGCTGGTGAATCAGAATCAGGGCGAAGAAAAAGGAGGTGGTTAAGTAGAATATAGCGGCCATGCACATTTTGATCGTCTGCAATTTCCCTGATAATTTGCGGATTTCTAGAAAGAGTATCAGTTACAAAGTTTAGTTTAGGATGATATAGTTTTACATCCTGACATAATTTCGATGTAATCTCCAAAAAGGCTTATTGTTCCTCTTGCCCCCACACCTATTTAGCTCTGTCGTAGCAATTTCGTGAGTGGTTCGGCCATAGCTAAGCCCAAAAATACTTGGGCTTGTTTACCATTACAAGGTATTGGGTAATCCTTTAAAGCCAGATCTGGTTTGAGGCCACTTTCTTTTAACTTGTATCCCAAGAAGTTGGAAATGCTGGTCCCAATATTTTGTCCATACAACACGTAAACGAGCTCACTGCAGTTTTTAGTCCAAACGGTAGCAGGTTAAACTGATGACCTCGCGTGCCTACTCTAAACCCCTGAACCGACACGATATTTTGTATTGCTTGAAACGCACCTGTATTCCCTTTACCAGAAATGCGGGGATCCCTGGTTCAATCGTATTAATTTGCTGAAAATTTTTGTTAGAAATGCATGTAACGTCTATCGGCTAACGCTGGAAATTAAAGTGAACAAATTTTAATTAAAATAACGGGCGAATTCATAGCGATGGTTGAATGATTGAAAATGCACTTATAGTCTAATAACTCACTGCTGGGGTTGGCATTTGAAAAACTATCAGTCCTATTTATTGAACTCACTTCTGGACTTCGAAATGAGTTACCTCGAAGTTTTCCGAAGTCATATTGACCTCCCGGCTATAAACTACAAATATTTTTTTGAAAACTGTTTGGAACATACTTAGTATTTTCGGCAGTATGCGTCGTGAAACCCGATGCGTTTGTGAATGATCGATGCACATTAGAACTTACTGTTCATGGTAATACCAGAGTACGATTATTCACTTCAGCACTACCGGACTCATCGCTGGCCATGAAATCCATAACACGAAGTCTATCAAGAGCTTTACGAATAGTTGGCGAGTCAAGTACGCACATATAATGGCAAGTGTTTACCAATTCTTTGCACCAAATATTCTTCCTCATACGGAGGCCTAAGATATGTTGCATCTGAAAATAGTTTAGCCACATAATCCAAAAATGGTACATCTGTGTGTTTGTATTTTGCATTTTCAATTAACGAACGTGCGATGTTGCACATGTCCCAATACACTTGAAGGAATGTGTCACAAAACTCCTCAAAACTCACGCACATATTGATATTTGAGTTGAATCATAGATTTGATTAATTTTTAAATAAATTGTGCCCCCAGATGGTAAAATGTTCAAAAGGAATATTAAAAACTGTTAGTGTTCTATACAATCGATTTATAAATGCCAAAGGATGAAAATTTTTTTCCATTGGCTAATTTATTTAATTTTTTTTCACCAAATGAACAATTTCCCAGTATTTTTGGAATTTAGATTTTGACACGATCTACAAAGTTACCTGACATTTGTCTGCCAATTAATTTATTATTTATTGTTTATTTAATTCTTTTTCTTTAGTATTTTTAGTATGTTTTCTGCTTGTGTGTTGTTTTAATTTTAATTTAATTTTAAATTGTTCTGCATATTTATGTTTTTTTAAATTATTTACTGGTCATTCCTTTATATATGTTTATTGCTTATTTAATTTATTATTTGTTTTATTTTTTTGTCCAATTAATCATTATTTTTATTTATTTTTTATTTAGTTTTTTATACACTTATTGTTTCTTTAATTTATTTGTTGTTTAATTTATTTTTTTAAATTTAATTCTTATTTTCCTTATTTTGTTTTTTTTTGTGTGAATGCCAACATTCATTGAAATTATGATTTATTTTGTGTTTTTTGCTTTTTTTAGTATTTTGATTTTTTTAAATTTATTCCTACTTTGTTTTGATGAAATTTTACTTTGTTTTAATATGTTTGCTATTATTCAATTTTCTTCTTTTTTGTTTACTTACTAGTTGATGTTTGGTTTTTTGTTTGTTTATTTGACATTTATTATTTCTTCTTTTTTATTAAATTAGGTTTCTATTTGCTTTCTTTGATTGTTTTTTATTTATTTTTTATTTAATATAACAAAATAAACAAATAAATGAATTTATTTATTGTTTGTTTTCCTCTATATTTATCATTTATTTTTTAAATGAAAACTTTGATATTGGAGTGTGAATTCGAAAAAGCGTGGAAATAAAATGTAATCCAAGTAAGGAACATACAGACAGTGACGAATGGGAATGAGTGATAAATTCAAAATATGAGATTTACATAGAAATTTAGTTATATTATAATAAACACAATTTTTTTAAATTCTGTTCAGTTTATGTTTAATTTGTAATTTTATTTATTTATTTATTTATCTTATTTTTTTTGTTAAATTGACAGTGAAATATCCGTTAAGCGGACACTGGCGGTGTAACTGATTTTATCCGCTTGTTGGAGGTGTCCGCTTAAAAGAAAGTTAGATAAATACATAGATATGTGCCGGTGCATTCTAAACTGTTCGGTTATGGGAGTTGTCTTATTAGAAGTGTCCGCAACTAGAGATTTCACTGTAATTTGTTTTTCAATCTCTTCCAATCTCTAATGTTTAATTTAATTATAAAGATGGTTTTTTACTGCGTAATACTTCATATTATAAATTAAACCATATGTTAAAATTTTACTTTTTACTACAAAAATTTATTTAGAAAATGCAGTGTTGCTAAATCTAACAGATCTCGTGACACTGTAGGAAGGGGAAAAACTTTTTGTTATTTATCTAGGAAAATGTTATTTCTGTAAAAGTTTTTTCTTACATGTAAATTAATTTTATAAACCATTTTGTTTTTTAGAATAAAGCATATACTTACTTACAAAATAAAAGTATTAAATAATTTATTTGAAAACAAAATTTTCTCAAAAAAATAGAATTCATGAAGAACACGGCAAATAGCAATAATTTAGCTTGCGTCTTGTAGGCTGCATGTTACGTCTGCACACGTCGGCTAGCCGTCTCAATGGAATTGTACCCTTACCCAAAATTAGGTGTAAGTTTGAGGTTAGAAGAAAACTAATTTCGAAAAAGTGAATATATTCCTATTTAAAATCGAATTTGTTATTAAGTTCAGTGAAATACAGACTTTTGAGAATCCTCTAAGTTAAGAGCTTTATATTTTACAGTAAGATCTATCTATTTTAATATCGACTTAAAATGAGTGTTTGAAAAATTAAAATGGATGCTTGATTTTTAGTTTTTTATAACATAATTATAAAACATCGGCAATAATACAAGCTAATTAATTTAAACTAAATGGTTTACAGACAACGTACTACATCACAAACCTTTATGGTTACCTCTGGCATTACCTCAGCATCACCACCAAAGTTTGTGTCATTAGAAGAAATAATGCAGGCTGCCAACAGTATGAAAGATATGGCCTTGGTTCACCAAATTGTTGTGGATAAAGATTTTCGTTTGGAAAGATATGAACCGGAACCCAACAGTGTTCAAAAGTTATGCAAAGATACTGTTCATCGAGCTTTTTGGGATATTCTTCGCAAAGATATTAATGATGATCCTCCAAATTATACTCAGGTATTCATTTATAAATATAAGTAGTGAATTTAAGCTTAATGGCAATTTAATTAAAAACTTGAGAAAGTTAGTTTAGCAGTAACGGCGTATGTTGAATAATTCATTGCTCCATAGCACCTCTTGGACTTACGATTTTCATGTAATTTTATTTTTTCATTTTAAACATGCAAACAAACATTGATAATGGTTCTTCAAAAAACATGAGCCATTAAAAGTTTATTTATTAAATTATGGCACTTTAAATAATTGACCAAATATCTAAAAATCTATTAAGGGTGTTTTGCAGTAAACACTGAATAGAATTTGAATTTGCAGTCGTGGGTTGGGACATCTAAAAAAATTTGGCTGTACTTTCCTGGTACCAAGGCAGAGTGCATCAAGTGCAAGTTGCAGCACATTGGTGCTGCTTTACAGAACTCAATTTGTAGTTGCCAATATTTGTTATTGTTTGCTTATTTGTTAAAATGGAGAAACATGTAGTTTCAAAAAGATGCATCTTGGCACTAAGAGATTTTTAAATTTTTTTGAAGTTTTTATACATAATTAATCAATACTTTTTTTCTTTTAAATTCCTCCTTGCCGCGATATAAATATGAAATTAATTTATTAAAAAGATTTTTATCTAAAATGCACTTTAAAGATAGTTTTTCTTTATTTTAGCTAAACTTGCATGCACAACGCCCTTAAAGATTGGACATTCTTGTTTTTATTTTAAACAATTAATAGTAGTACATTTGGAAAAATTGGTTTTTGAATTGTATTGCTATAAAACCGGTTAACACATTAAGCCCCGCATGAAGCGTAAAATGTCGGGTCCCAGGGTCTACTTTTTTTTTGTTAATTTTATTCCTATTTAATATATGAGTTATGAGTATTGCTTCTTGCAAAAAATAATATTTTTTATGACGTTTTTGTAAGATTTAGTTTGTACCAACACAAAAGCATAAAATGGTCCCTTACTTAACATGATAAAACCAGTTTTTTATGCAAAAAATTAATCTTCATATAATTACTGCATACAAACATACTTTAGAGCTGTGGTTCTCAACCTTTTTCTCATGACGGACCCCTCAAAAACTTGTAACATATCGTGCTGACCCCGTAAAGATAAAATTACAAAATGAAAATTGTGTATGGACGTAAGATTCTATATATGTTGTACACAAACACATTCACGGACGACATATATTTGCTCGAATGATCAAAAATTTGTTGCACAGCAGTGACATCCATATACATTTTACGACAGCGCAACCTCTAGCATACCACAGGTTGAAAACCATTGCTGTAGGGCAATGTTACAATTATTCCAAATTCCCTGGTAAATTCATAAAATAATTTTTTAAAAATATAATTTTCTGCAACCCAAATGAAATTTTAAAATACATACAGACTGTCGACTTACCGGTTTCTTAAATTAAATTTTACTAAACTTTCTGAAGTTGACACACTTTTATTTGAGATTGATGTTGGTTTAACAGTTTTTAAAACATCAAAAAATAATAAATTATTTAATCAAAAAA
The DNA here is from genome assembly GCA_030264575.1 of Tachinus sp. AB-2021. NCBI lineage: Eukaryota > Metazoa > Arthropoda > Insecta > Coleoptera > Staphylinidae > Tachinus > Tachinus sp. AB-2021. The sequence goes on along the minus strand of JARJEC010089401.1, from coordinate 10,012 downwards.
TATGTTTTTTGTTCTTTTATTTGTTGCCTCAAATATTCTAAATTTGACATTTAGTATTTTTCTACTTAATATTTCCAAAAAATGAAAAACCGGTTTTTTATAGAAAAAGCCAATATTTTAATAATATCCTAAAAACCAGTAATTGAAAACTGACAAAGCCCTATTAAAGACACAGTAAAAATTAATATAATCAATATTTTTGTGTGAATGAATTTATGTTGAGTATACTAGCTACTAATTCTGTTTTTTTCAATTATTTTTGTTACTTGTAGGCATTAACACTATTTCAACTAATAAAAGAAGGAATATTTGATCTGCTTTTACCACAGCATACAAAATTACGACAGCAAATTTCAGAAGTTCTTGATGCTGATTTGATAAAACAGCAAGCAGAAAACGGTATTTTAGATTTTAAATATTATGCACAATACGTTATTTCTATTATGTCGAAATTGTGCGCTCCTGTGAGAGATGATAAGATCAAAGAGCTTACTGAAATGACTGAAGTTGTGGATAGTTTTTGTGGAATTTTAGAAACATTGGATCTGATGGCATTAGACATGGCTAATTTTACTATTGAAATTGCAAAACCTAATATTATTGCTCACAGTGTTCAATTGGAAAGGAAAAAGTTTTCTGATTTCTTGGCTATACAACCAGGTAAGATATAAATAAGACTATATTGCTATACAGGATAAAGTGGCCAAGTCTTTTTCTTATCATTTTGAATCATTTGAGTTTGAATGCTTGATGAATGATTAAAATTTTGTGAATTGCCTCAATATGTTATTTTATTGATTCTCTAACATAATACTAAACTAAAAAAACTGTAATTTTGGAGTTGGTCACTTTCTGCTGTATATACTATTTTGATTTTAATAATTTCTAAATTATATAATACTATTAGCAGAGGGGCATCATTTTAAAATTTTGGGAAATTCAAAATTTTAAGAAATGTAACTTTTGGTGATAGCGTTCTAATGTGAAAATACAAACAATTTGCATATAAACAGTAATGTACCATTTATAACGAACACTTTTCCATCGGTTCCTTAAAGTTTGGTACTGTATGAGAAATGTCTTACCGAGAGAATGACATTATAATACATAATTTTTGGTACTAAGAATTGACTATGAATTAATGTCGTGCTTTTGGGTAAATGCAACAGAATGAAATTTAATAAGAAACATATATTTATCAATATAGAAGGTATGTACTTTCTACAACGATAAAAACAAACTAAATTTTTCAGAATAATAATTTGTTAAATTCATTTTATAGTTTATAATACGTTTGAGTTCAGCCGGTGTACGTTAATAATTAATTACTTTGTTATTTGATCAATACTAAAATATAACAACAGGATACAACTCAGTCGACTTAGTATGTGGATCTAATTTTATTGATGTCTTATTTGTTTGTGTATGGTTATTAATGTTTTTGTTTTGAAAAATACAGCAATATTTGATTTATCAATCCCCAATCATTGTTGACACCCTGTATACATCACAAGATCAGATTAAGGTGGGTGAATCCATAATTGAGGGCTCAATGCATAAACCAGCAATGTCCATTTAGATTACATGTTAAAAAGAGCTAAAAACGTTTTGCATGCACACATTATGTACAATATTATTATTATTTTAATATGTAACTTAACTGTAAACCTATTTATGTAAATTTTGTGAATAATGTAATGCTTTAACAAAGCACTTTTTCAAAATATAAACCACAAACACTCTTAAATATTTATTTCTTAAAAGTGGATTTGGTTGGCTTCTGCATTGTACTCATAAATTACAAAGTGACTTTCCGTCAGGGAGCGCTTAATTCAAACTGAACGTTTATTATTTTGAAGTCAAAGTGAGTGGTTGTGTGCCCTTCTTGTAAATGATAAAGGAAGCTAGACCATCTGTCTAGAATAACCAATAGAATTTACAGGCAACCAGTATCACAACGTCTATCTGGCTATAGAATCAAAATGATTAAGTTAAAAGTTTATAATCAGTTATCCAATCCACACTGTTACAAGCGGCAACAATCAAATGCATACAATGATTTCACTCTTCATAAGAGACCATCAGTGATTTCCGCATCGCATTAAAACAAAAATGAACCAAATAATTGATTAACGTGTTTAGTGCCACCTCAAATAACAATGAAGTCAAAGTGAGTGGTTGTGTGCCCTTCTTGTAAATTGTTTATTATTTTATTTGCTACTCAATTACTACATGTAAAAACTTCATAGTGCAATGACGAGAAGCAAAACATTGTTATCGAAGAAGATTGTTTTAATAAAATTAAAAATACAAAAAACGAATTATGTTGCTTAATTTTATTACTAGTTACCACAATTATTGTACTCCTGGCAACACTGTACAAATGTGTTTCAGGAAAAAAATATGAAATAAACCAGCTAACGGTGGGCTTATTGTTTTTACTTGTTCCTTTCATAAATTTCAAAACTACTTTTAAAGCAAGAATAAAATTATTTTGCATTAATTTTTTTATACAAATAGTATGTTAGTATGTGAAGAACTTTTTTATTTTCCATTCTTTTTTTATGAGCTCACTTCGTAAATATTTTGTTATTATACTTATCGTAATAAAGAAAAGATAAGTAAATTTAAACTTTTTAATGTACTGAGTAACCCAAACCATAAGGAATGCTGTTTTATTTTGACATTTAGTAAGCTAAACAAATGAATTTTATATGTATATGTGCATATACATAAAAAGTGCTACTTTGTGATATTTGTGAACTTCCGCTTAATCCGGAAACGACGCCATTTTGCAAATTTGAAACGGAACTGTATACTTTTCTTTTGTTATTTTGAATTAATTTGATAATTTGAACACAAAAACGTATAGATCTACAATTTGTCAACACCATGGCAACAAAAACATCAATATCAATATGTATTTGTGTTCAAATTGTTAAATTAATTCAAAATAACAAAAGAAAAGATTTGGTTCCTTTTAAAATTCAAAAGATGGGGTTGTTTCCAGGATAACCAGAAGTGACAACAACCTCACAAATACCGCAATAAAATAAATGGCATTTTTTATGTACATACACACTCATACAAATTTTGTTTCTTTAGCTTCGTAAATAATGAAATAAAATAGCCTTTTCTATGGCTCCGGTTACCTTGTATATTAAATTAACACAATATTCAAGGTGGGTATTAAAGAACAACCTATTGGTGGGTATGGTTTATTATTCACTATTTACATAAATTTCTTCTTTTAAAAAGTTTATTATGTTGAGAATTCTATACCGTTTGAGATATGAATATGTATATGTATATATGTACACAGTCTCTCACAGTGTAAAAGTAATCTTAATATCAAATATAGTTAAAAATTATAATAAAGTTATACTTAAGCAGTGATTTACTTGGTCCCTATCACCCAATGGTGTGCGGGCTTTCAGCTTTAATAGTGGTTGATAGAAGCATTAAAATGATTTTCTGAGTTTTCGTAACACTTCCTGCCACGTTCTATATAAATATATATATATATATATATATATATATATATATATTCTGAAATGGTAAGAAATAAGCTATCAGTATGTATTGATTTAGGGTGAAATTATAAGATATATATGCAAATATATTTTTTCTTACAAGTGTAACTATTTTTCAAAATATTTAAATATAAATGTGGTGAAACTAGAAATGATTTACCCCTACCATTTTTAGATGGCCTTAAGCAAACCAGAGCATGGTTGTTAGAGTATTTGGATACTACAATCACAATTCCAGAAAATACAGATCGTACTGCTTTTATACGAAATTTGGCAAAGGAGACTGTTGTTAGAGCATCGATAGAGTTATTAGAAATGGAACCAAATGCACATTATCCAGAGGTAAGAAAACCAGATTATGTTGAACCAGTACAGTTGTCTCTGCTTTTTTCCTAAAGTACTCTTATGTTTGTATGACTGTACAGTTTCTTCTATCAAATTTTGTACATTTTTTACACGGCAAACAGTTAACTGTTGCTAAAAAAAGAATTAAATTGAGGTTTGCTGTACTCACGAAGGATGTGTAAACATTGTGGCTTGTCTGAGCTAATGCATAGGCATCCTGAGTCAATAGTATGCACATACATATACTCATTGCAGCCTACTCGAATAGTATGCGCTTCGATAGCACTGCACGGACACACTGATGCAGTCACATCCCTCTGAACCATAGCATAGATGTTTACACATCAAAAATAATAAGAAATTACATAATGTATATAACTTATTATTTAGTTTGGGTGTGTAGTGCAGAAATAAATTTGAGAATAGCTCAAATCAGTTGCAAATAAATATGTATTAAAAGCTTTTTAAATACAAAATGTGATTATAAATCACTTAAATAACTAAGTTGATGGAGAAGTTAAAGGTAACACAGCTCTTATAGTTTGAAATTGGTTAGAGTTAAGTTAGAACTAAAGCTGTTTTCGAACTAGTGGAGCAAGTTTTGTTACTTAAATAGTTACTAAAATAGAACTAATATAAACAACATACCTATATATATTTAGGCTTAAGATTATTTGATAAAATAATGTCAAAAATTCATTTTAGAAGACATTTAGGGCGCTCCATTTGGATACTATTCATTTTATAGGGTCTTGTTCAAATTACACATTTGCACTAACTTGTATTTGAATGTATTAATTTTTTGACAAATATATCTTTTTTAGACTTTTATTTTGGATGTACAACGATTAATAGATTTGCAGAAAAGAACAGAAAGAGCTGTTATAATTGGTACTGTTTTACTTATAATTTTAAGTAATGTTGGATCTGATTTGAGTACATTGGCAGTCTTCAAACAGTCATTAAAAGAACATTGTTCAATTATCATAGATTCTTACAAGCATACAAAGTAAGTATAGAGGTATCGAACAAACAAAAACAGGTTAATAAATTTTGTTTTTTAATTATTGGTTAACAATGTAACATTAATATACATACTGGGCTTATTAAAAAAATTATCAAATATCTGTTTTTTAATTTATCACTCCATTCTCTACGTCGGACGTTTTGACAACTTAATTGTCTTTCTCAGCGACATAGAGAATGAGTACTTTATTAATAAACAGATATTTAGTCATAAGCAGTCATTTTTTTCACTTCTTTAAATAATATACCCAGTAATTTCATTAATGAAAACAGATTAATAAAATAAAATTGTTTTTCAGAGATTTAGAGGAGCTACTTCCAAATGTAGCCATACAGGTTATAAATGATATAAAAATTGCTCTCCACGATCACAGCTTAGGTGAATTATCACCAACTCAAGAAAAGAATTTGACTGATTTAATAACGGACGTCAAAAGGGAGGATCACAAAATTAAAGTATTGGTAAAGCAACGAATAAAAGAATTTTTACTACAAATCATTAGTTCCGCCACAGCAGCACCACAAAAAGTGCCTACTGGATTAACAGCACTCCAAAAGGAACTTATTACCATTGCCGGACAGTTCCTTAAAATAATTTCACACAATACTAGTGTGTTCTGCATTTATTATTTTGATATTATAGATAATGCATTGCCAAAAAGTGCTTGAATCTAACAAATAAATTTTAGTATAATTTGAGAATGCGGTGTTGTATTAATTTACTAAAAAAAAATAAATTAGTTATAATTTTGTTGTGTTGTTATCGTGATTATATAATAATCGTTATTAATTATTTTAGTTGTTTGTAAATATTCTTTTTGTTGAAGAAGTATTTCATTTAATTATATTGATTCTATATATGAAATTTATTTTCTTGATTTGTATATGTTTAAAAATTAAGTTTGGTATAGATCGATTCAAATTGTACTATGTGATATTTTTAACTAATTGATTTACATGTAATATAAATTTAATTATGTATACTATAATATATTATTGCTATAGCATATTTAATACTCCTATGTAACCATTTATTAAATGCTATCGAATCATGTAATCATTGTACCAGTGGTTATGAAATATAAAAATGTAGTTTTTTTATTTAAAATGGATGTATAAATAAACAAAGCACTTCACTGAAGTGAGTGTATGGTAGGAATTGAGCATACCAAAAATAAATAGTAAAAACCATATTATTGGCTCAGTGCAAGAAATTTATCAAATGTATAAATACGTTCCATTAGTTTGAACAACCTTATATAAAATATTTAAATATTTTTATTATTTTAAACAAGACTATAAAGTATAAAATTTGTTCAATTATACAGGTTGAGTCTGGGAAAACGCCCCCGCCTCCATGTTTTTTTTTTCTTCATTGTAGCTTTAAAAACGATAATTTTTTTATTATTTGAATGCAATTTTTATACCTATACAAATGCAACTTGTGATCAAAAACAATAAAAGATACATTGTAGTTTGTATACTGAATGCCAACTAAAATTGCGATTTATATATAAAAAAATTTAAAATGTTTAATATTTATTTGCTAGCTTCTAGTGATACTGTTTGCTTGTTGGGTTATTTAGTGTTCCAGGTGGATTTTTGGTATCTTTATATTCTTTCTACAAGAAAAGTTTTATAACCACTCACTCTGACTGTTAAAAAAACAAGGTTGATTAACATCGGAAAAACTGCTAAAAGGCGTCGGGCACTATACGGCAACGGTTCATACCGTTCGACTCCGGCGTTCTCAGTCCTCGTCAATTTATTATTTGAATTGATTATAGTTACATAGGTAACACGCACCAACACATTCGGTAATGCAACTGAGCAGAATACGTTACCTGCACAAGTATCAACGCAAATAATAAATTACCAAGGACGCCGGAGCGGATCGGTGTGGTCCATTGTCGTATAGTGCGTGATGCCTTTTACATTTACAATTTACGAGATAAAATTGGGATTATTAAATAAAACTCTTTAAAGTAGTAGAACTATTAAAAAATGCAATTTATGAATGAACAATTACTAAAATTGCGACGACTTAAAAACTACCAAAAGTTGCAAATGGAAGAGAAATGTTACAAAAATCACAATCTATAATAAACATAGTAAGAAATGCAATTTTTAGAAAAAAGAAATTTAAATAATAAAATTCACTAAAAAATTTGTTTTATTATATTGCGTGACCTAAGTCATAAGGAAGATTATTTTACTTTGACATTTATTAAGCTAGACCAGTGTTCCTCAATGTGTGTTTTACGGAACCCTGGGGTCTCATGAAAACAAGTCTAGATTCTCAACTTACTTATTAACAAAAATTAAGTACTGCAATAATCTGGTTGCAGAACCAGATATGAGATTTCAACTTTTATCAATAAGACCTGCTATAAAGTATTTGTGTATTTCGTTCCTGTTTAATACAATATGTGACTATAAATTAAAAAAATAAGACAATAAAAAGTGTTAAAGTTTTAACCGGTAATTAAACCAACCTCACAAATATCATAATAAATGACCCTTTTTATCTATACCGGGGGATCCAAGCCATAGATAAGGCTGATTTATTTTGTTATTTATAAAGCAAGATAAAAAAATATATACGATCAAGTATATACATGAAAAATGCAATTTATTGTGGTATTTGTGAAGTCGGTATCACTTCCGGTTATTCCGGAAACTAAGCCATTTTGTAAATTTTTAATAATATAACCATATACTTTTTGGTTGTAATTTTGAATTAATTTGTCAATTTAAATATAAATGGCAACCATGGCAACAAAAAAACACGTTGTTTTTGGATCTAGGTGGCTGCGTATCGGTTTAAATGGTTCAAAATTGATCAAAACTTATTAACAAAAATTAAAAATTTAAGTCAATGTTGCTTAATGGCGCCCTCTGAAAGGTTACAAAGCACGCGTTTATAGTTTTGGTTGGAAAGTCGATTTTTTCAAATGGATCCTCATGAAATTGTATAGGGGTAATACTATACACACCTTCACCTCAACCTAACATAATAAAAGGATTAAAAGACAAGAATAGTCAATAATTCATAATTATGTCGTATAAATTTCATTACTTTAACTTTATAATTAACAAAATATAACAGCCTTCCCTATGGCTTGGGTCACCTGGTATAAAAATCTCTGAAAATAACAATTAAAGAAAAATAAAATCTACATATAAGTTGCAATTTGCTTAAAAAATCGTAACTTAAAACAGAAAAATACTAAAATGAGCCGTTTATACAAAAATATTAATTTGTAAAACAAATATATTGAATAAGAAAATTAAACAAAATGACTAATATCTACCGCTCAATATGACGTTATTATTAAATAAGAATAAAAACTGTCATTCATAAGAAAAGGTTTATTAAAAATTATTTATACCAGAAAAATTAAATTTAAATTTAACTTGTTACGTTATGGTTCATTCATCAACAAGCGTGTGAATGACAATGATAACTGAGATATTTTAACGCACGAAGTTAACAGTGTTCTGTAATGGAACAGCAAAAAACTCACGTAGATGGTTCTAATATCTATCAATAATTATGACTTTGTAGTGCCATTAATAATTCGACGCTTGAATGAATAACTTTATACCTCAAATAGAAGGTTTGCAAACATATATGTAAAGATTATAATTGAGTGATTTTATAGAAAGATAAAATACCACAAATCTACTATTTAGAAAAAAATATTTAAAAAAGGAGTATGATTTTCTATAGAAGATACTTGGGATTTTTTTTTCAAAAATTGAGATACAATGTTTTGTGAGCGCCGAATTGGCCATTGCGTTTCTTTTGGACAAGCAAGCTGCTTTGTTGTCTTGCGTTCAAATTTGATAAGAACAAGCAAATGCCACTGTAATGTTGTCGATTATATAAGGCTGGCCATTGTTGGAATAAACTCAAAGTTTCACGAAATTTATCTGCAGAATTCTTTCACACATAAAAATTTGAACTTAAAAATGAAGCTTTAGTAGCGAAAACTATAAAATAAAATAAAAAACTTTTAATTATAACAAATTTTTAATGTCAGTCTTGTTATCTGTCACAATATTTGTAGGCTATCCTTATGCAAAAATTACGTCCATTGCGAACACATTCGTTCGTTATGTAAATTTTATGATTTATGCAAATTTAATACTTATGTAAATTTTACGCCTTATGCCCATTGCGAATGAGCACTTGCTACATTCAATATACCTATTAATGATCTGATTGGTTGTATTATAGCATGTGATCAGCATTTGCAATTGTTTTATTGGCTTGTAGAAAAATAAATAGTCAGTGCATACCAAATATGTTCAAGGATGGTATGCAATAGGGATATATAGAGGAGTATTTCACGAAGAAAATTTCAGACGTGACAAATAACACAAACACTATTTGCTTTTGGATGAATTACGACAAAAAAATTGAGGTTGTAAAAGTATTGCAACTATTTTAAACGTAAACAGATAATAAATTGAAAAGACGCGCTAATTATCAATTTCTTTATCTATTTGACTCGAGCTTGATTGACCAAAACGAAAAGAACTCATTTTTAAAATGTTAAAAAAACATTCACTCAATGCACATGTGCAATTACCCGGGTATTTTTATGGTGCATCAAATACTCGCTAATATTCTTTGCTAGTTGATTTTGATAATATTTATTAATATGATGGAAAATAATCGAAATTATTCATTACACTTGACGTAAACGAATCTGAATCTGAATACCTAATTGTATAATAATTGTATATATTTTTGCAATATTATAAATGACGACATCGGTTTCAAAACTCGTTTTATCAAAAATTAAAAAATGTACCTTCATAAAAAAATGTTTTGCTGGCAAGCCTCAGCCCTCGATAAAAAGAACACGTTTGTTTGTTGAAAACATGAATATTATATAATAATTTTTGATAAGTAAAAATTAGATAAAATGTGTTTTATTTACAAATTGTCAACAAATATTTCAGAAGAAATCTCATTTAATTTTATAGGTAAGACGAGTTTTTGAATATAATTTACAACCCATAACATACAGCTTCTTACTACCTATCCGTTATTACCTAGCAACAGACCAATGTTTTTAAGACTATGCATTAATAGG
>JARJEC010089400.1:0-13477 GCA_030264575.1 Tachinus sp. AB-2021 | reverse complement strand
CAAGGCCGAAAGGCATGAAATAAACATTATTATTATTGCAGTTGCCAATATTTGGTATTACTTTTAAACACAAAACAAGACACAAGACAACGTTATCGAAACCAAAATGAGCATTCTGGAAAGTAAAGCCCTACTAAGTTCCACTATTTTTTCATTACGGTTAGAATAACATTTCATTTATGATTGCGGTATTTATTTTTCTGCAAAATGGTTTTATTCAAAGCAAAGACTCCAATTGCCTAACTAAACAGTTCAGTTCCTGTTCACGGTGCAACTGGTTTTTATCGGTTCGGTTCTTGTTCCGGTTTTAGTTAATTTTAATTAATATTAGGACGGTTTTGTCACTCATATAGCATGGACTTAAACAATATTTTAAAAGATAAAAGTCTAATTTAGCAAAATACAAAATACAAATATATTAACTACAAAAATAAATTCAAAATAGTACGTAATAATAAATAATATATAATAATATTTTTAGAAAAATGTTGATAAGATTTTTATAAACATTTTTATTGTTTAACTGTTTAATTATATTTTATTCTATTTATCAATTAAATTTATTAATTTTGTATTTTCAATAAACCCAACATAGACTGGCCAATAGAATGATGCCAAGCAAGGTTGGCGTTGCTGTAATAGTATCTTTATTCACAAAAAAAAATTAAGCTGGATTTGGTATTGTTCAAAATATTTGGTTAACGTTATACAAATCAATATAAGTAATTAAAATGTGATTTATAATTTTATTATTGTATTCTAATAATGTGCCTCAACTATACATACTCACGGAAATGCTGAACTGTTTTCAAAATTTTTATGTTTGTATTTTTGAATCTTGGAATTTGTTTCATTTAGTTTTAAAATTTTTAATTTTTGAAAATCAAATTTTCGTCGTAGCCATTATATTATGAACTTATCAAAATGTTTATAGCAAGATTGATATATTGATACATATAGAGGGTTAGTCAAAATTACCGGAACGATCAAATATCTCGAAAAATGCACACCAGAACGCAAAAACAAAAAATACGGCTTTAATGGTTTTTAAAAAACTATCTAATGATACTACACTTATTTTAAATAGAAACCCCCATTTTTATTATATAACAATTTTTCTATATTTTTTAGTGGAAATGCTGTTTTATAAAAATTTGAAAAATATTTAAATCAAGAAATAAATGACATCCTAATCCTTACATACTTCTTTCGCTTCTGCAATATCTATAAGAACATAAACGCACTTTTAATTTTCTTTTTTAGCACGCATTCACTTGCAACATTCAACCAACTGTGATTTTTGAACTTTTTAATCTTAGCTGTTTGTTTAGAAACCTCTTAAACTTTCTATTTTTAGATTATAGGATATTAATATATTGTTTTGTAAAACTATATTTGTGTATTTTATATCAAACAAGGTTGCTTTTTTTTTCTTTCTCACCTTTACATCTCTTTCAAATGCCGTGATGTTATATGATTTTATAAAATTCAATTACCACAATATGCAATAAGTTTGCATGTTTGAAATCCCGATCGCTTAGTAGAGATTAATAAAGGCAACCGAGCAAGTTATCATGGTTTATTTGTAGAAGGTATAATGATTATTGAGAAGACTGGCGATGCTGCTACTACGGGCATACCGATGCCACATAGATAATGCGCTAAGAATATTCTATGAAATGTATGTAATTACCACTAGAGCAATCATTGTCTTTTGTTGTTTATGTTAACATATGTATATGAGTGTTGTCGGTAATATTAAAAAGGAGGTCGTAATTATTAATTATCGTTGTTATGACTAGATAAAACAATTAAAGAGGAGTTATGCCTCTTATAATTATAGAAACATGTGTAATTATATCGGGAATAGAAAATTATAAGTAATTATAGAAGTGAATTTAATATGAGTTATGCGTCATAAACCGACATTACAAGGCTATAAAGGCATTATAAACTCATAAATAAATCCTGGTTTTACGATATAAAATATGCCGGTTGATGGAGTAGCGGTGTAATATCGTGATATGAATGTGTATAAAAGAAATTCCTGTTTATTATAGGTTTATATTAGTTGGTGGATAATGAATGTTCACGACGTTTGTGCACGCTGGAGGAGGAACAAAAGGAACGGGCAATCCTGTTGAATATTCAAGATGATGCAAGTGCCTTGCTTGCACTTATATGCATAACATATATAATGTCATTAGTATTTTATGTGACTGGTCAATGAAGAATGCGCTCTCTCATTGGTGCCGAGAACAAGTTATGATGAGGTGAGATTGGCTATACCTGGGCCAAGCGCCGCCCTCGCAACTTCTTGCATGCCTTGTTCATAACTTGCTTTATTACTGCTGCCGAGCGGCAAATATATATGTGAATGTAAACAAGGACGGACGAGCACTTAGTTAAGTTCCATATCGTGACGCTCAATAATAGAGTAATGAGTATGAAAATAATGTAGAGAGGTAATAAATAACCAGTTTGATGCGAGAGGGCTATAACATGGCTGCTGATGGGACCGGTCCAAAAACAAAGAAATTCGCATGGGAACCGTTTTAAGAATAATCCTCAATAAAGTGGTGGTACCATATGAGTTAACCTACACCCCGGCGAGGTCACTGCAATCGCTGGTGGCATTGCTCCGAGCCAAGGTAATCGTAGCATCCAATCAATACCTAGAGCTGAATACGTTTAATGATCAAGTTTGCTTAATTAAAATGAAAATACGAAGGTGCGGGCTACGAGATGCGAGTTGTTGGATTGGATGGCCGGTGGTCGAGCCATGTCGGGCCAAGCCTAGACTTACGAGGTACACGCGCCATATCTCCCGAGCTACATATTGAGACTTGTTGTTCATATGATCAGTCTGGTTTTTTAGTCTCGCCAACCGTGACGCGACTGCTGCCGTAATTAAATACGGCCAATAACACTTCGTGAGGTCCAGGAGGGCGCCGATCAACCCTGCGTGGGATGCCGACAACGCGACGATTCACGATTCAGCAATAATGTTGATGTAGATTCGTTCCTATCGATACAACAGCATTGGATAACGATCCTCCGCATTGTAATGTCCACATTTAACAAGTCTCGATAGCGTTCAACCTGATAAATAAATCCTTATTGTTGGATGCCAGATAACGTGCAACATCGAGAATTACCTATTTGTACTCATATGCAACTACAAGGCCTTGTCGGGAGCCTCTAGCTGGATCTACTCGCCGACGACCTCATAAAAAGGTGCATCAGCTACTGGGATCGACCCACTCTCAAACATGCAATGCCACCAATCTCAAAACATTAAACAGAGCCCGTGCTATCACTTGACAACATTTTCCAACTATCCCACTAAAACCCTTTATGTAATCAAAGGAAAACTGAAATGAACTGATTTTACTGGGACGTCGACATAAGTGACGTCGTAAAATATTAACGCTATATACGACTACCCTTATAAACAGTGCAGACTTGTGCAGATTTATACAGGTTCACTTAATGTATGCAGTATCAAGTTTATTAATATTTATTGCCACAGGCGAGCTCAAAGCGACGGTATATCGCTTTATGGGGCCTTCTCTGCAATATAATATCAGTACATGTAGTCAACATCATCACAAATAGATTATATAGCAAAAAGTTTTCCACATTAATTTTAATTGTAATTCTACAAAATAAAATGTAATACCTAATTATCATACCCCGACGAATTCCTGCTTAACGTGGAATGATAATTCGGGGAAGAATTATTTACAGATGTGTGACATATTTAAGACATGTGTGTTGTGCGAACAATCGTAAAGGGAGCAATTCAGGAAAACTAGATAAATTGGCGCGTGGTCATTCAATAAGAGGTAAACAGCTGCAAAAATATACATGGTCCATGTGCAGTAGTGGCCAGTCAAAAGTATAAGGGCACGCGCCACCCCCGCATGGACAATAGTCGAGATTTAGTTCCGGATAATAACTATGACCCTTTTATGTTATATCCATTTGCGTGAATAGGACCCAAGGCTGGCGTTAATTACTAGTCGTTAAATATCCCATAAAATATAAGAAAGATTGACGGGTCTCGCGTTCGTTCGCATACCTTGCACAGGCAATAAAAACACCCGCGAATAATATTACTGAACAATTCTAATTTGACACAGTGGATGACGCGCAATCTATATGCTAAACAGCCCACTGAATATTGCTGGTTAAAGGGTTAACCTGGCAACACTAATCAATGACCTCACCATGCCATAACGCCATATTGATGGTTATTAAGCCACAGAAAAAGATATACTTATTCCACTGATTGGAAATTGTCTAAGTAGTGTTGTTATTATTACTTTTACTGTCTCGACTTTTTCTAAACGAACTTAATGCGTTTTCATTAAAATTGCCGATTTACAAATAGCAATGGTCTAAATAGCAATCACGTGTATCAGTGGTAAAAACATAAAATATCCTTTTATCTCCTCTTTTCGCATATGAAACATTTTTAGAGGGTGAGAAATAATGCGAATTGGCAGCGACTGCACGGCATATGCGAAGGGAACGCACCCCTGCAGGCTCAAGTCCAAAACCTACCTCAACGAGTATGCGTAGACATAATAGTTGAGCGACACATAAATACCTTGGCTCCAATTTGATCTATTTTTAAATGACCAAACGTTCAGAAACCAACATCTGATTAGCCTTGACCCGATATTAATCACGAATGGTATTAAATTAAATTTTATTAGCTAAATCGATTTCAATTAAATTTAAGATTATTTTACGTAAATAGTTAATTAATAACGTGGATATTGAATTTGGAATCACGCAGATACTATTTACGTTGCAAATGAGTTTAATTAAAATATCAATTAAGAGCAGCAGATGGATGTAATAGGTATTAATAAATATATTTAAAATTGTGCATTCTACAACTTTAAGAGAGGTAAATTCACCATCTGTCTGTTGTCTTCATTAGTAAAGCAGTGCTGATCTTCCTGTCAAGTACAGTTTAATGATGTTATATCTAAAGACATGATGAAACAAATTGACAACCGGGTATGTCATTCAATTATTCAAGCCACCATAGCGAGTTGCTGGTAAGCGTCAGGTCTGCGCCGATTTTCTTGTCAGCACAGTAATATTTATTTATTATATTCGCGTTAATTATTAGGTGCATAGGCTATTAAAACATTTTTTAAATAATGGAAAGTTGTAACGTTCAAGAAAAAAACCTCACTAACATAAAAACATTATTTAAAAGCAAGAAGTCACACTAAATTCGCACCAAACTATTTTTTTTGTTAAATAGCTTACAGTTTATTGTGGCATGTGCTGTAAATGTATTCAGGATAGAATTTGCACCTGTTTATAGGTCCGGAGTTTACTTTATAGCACCTCAGCCTTGCCATTGTTGGAAAGATAGTGTGTAAATTTTCTACGACCCTTAGGAGACACTGAAATGCTTTTGTGTGTACACTATTTTTTCTGCTTTAAAGGGTTCTGTCAAGTTATAAATTTTATTACTTGTCATTTTCAGTGCAATCCTTTTTGTCTTCGCTTCCGAGAAAATACAGGCGTGCAGTGATTTATTTTTTAATTAAAGCTAAAAAGTGCACAAATGGTGCGAGGGCTAGTCAGTATTATGATATCCTGAAAATTATAGCCTTATTAGTGATTGGTTAGTCCCCATTGTATTCGACAGCTATACGAGCTATAAAACCGCACCCAAGTCTTCTTCGGTATCTTATATTTGATAGATTAAAATGTTCCCTGCTTGAGGTATAAATATACTCTCATCTCTCGCCCACGTCATAATGCCATTATAAAGATATAGCCCTTAATTATTCCTTGGATATAAAAATATAATTACTATGCTGACATTTTGTATAAGAAACGTTGGGACGATTTAGTGTCGTTATTAAATATTATAATTTTAATTAATAAAGATATATTATACCGTAATTTATTGATTATTAACATGTACATAAGAATAAGCTTCAGCAGCGTTATTTGTAAAGAAAAAAAATGTAATCTATTTTATTATATTTTACAACAAATATTTATTTATTGAATGATACACTTATAGACAACATGAGTTTTCATTATTAACAGCCATTACCAAGTGCCTTTATTTTGTTAATATAAAATATTGCTATTTTGCACATGTTTAAAATTACGGATTTTTTATCATATCACATAATTTGTTGCATTTTTTAACCTTTTTTGCATATTTGTGATTCTATTTTCAAAATTTTCAACATTTAGTAAATTTTCTGACAATATCCATAATTTATAGTAATATAAATTTAGTAAATTTGCTGTAATAAATTGGAATTTTAGTATTATCTTTCATAAATGTTGAAAAAAGACTTGTAGAACACTTGCGGTAAATTAATATGGTATGCGCTTCAATCAAACTTTTCTTGAAAAATTAATTGGTTTGTTCCTATTCTGTTCAAATTCATTGGTTTAAATCAAACTTGATTTGGTATCATTTAATCGTTTCATGTGCTTAAACTTTTGCACTCATAATAAAAACATAACTTTAAAAATAGTGCTGATATGAACTTGATCAACTTCAATAAAATTTAAAAATAACATTTTTATAAATTATAAATGAAATATCAAAACTGCAAATAGCTAGGCCACTATCAAAATCTATTAGTATTTGTATTTGTTGGGATTTACTCAATTGATCATCGTTTCCCTCCGGTATCTAAAGCACCAATAATTGTTTCCAAATGGCGAATGGTAACGGTTGGTGGGGCTATGCAGTCACTCATCCAAGTGGTGACCGTACCTAACGTTGCTCAACTTTGAAATAAAATAACCGAATTACGCCTAAACTCTACAGAATGTTTAATACTACGTAATATAATATAAATATGTTTAAATATCACTTTTCATTTTTTAAATTGTTCAAGTTAATTTAATTTCCCAACAATTATTTTAAAGTAAAAGAGATGTTTTGATGCAATTTATAAAATGGATAACTATCGATATAAAGCATACATTCTTGTTATTTTTTTAAATGTTGTCTGCATAACAAGTTTGAGTTAAACTTTATAAAAACCGATTCAATAATTGTGGCATTATTTGCCAGAAAATGTGCCGTAACTAGCGCCCTTTACAGGTAATTAAAAATGTTACAAATTTTGCAAATAATAATTATTTATAACTTCATTTTTTTAAATAGAACCTAAATTGAAATTACAATATTATAATTATTACATAATTACAACGCCACTACTCCATTTTGAAATAAACGTTTCACCGGAGACAAATTTTTGAAACATTTATTTTAAAATAGAGTAAAGGTACTTATTTAATAATTATAATATTCTAATTACAATTGTATTTGTTAAGTTTTGCCCAATTGGCCATCAAACTCGAGGTCCTCCAATCGGCGACAATGGAAGTTTGAACAGTGTCCGACGTTGCTTATCTTTCTTTTTGTGCAATTTTGAACAATTCGAGATATTCATTTACATTATTCTATTATTTAATGACAACTATCAAAAAATTTATTACGCTTCTTAACATTGTATTTTATTATATTTTACAATATTTTGCAAGTAGTTTTTCCTCTTCCAACATTTTTTCAATTTGTTTTTAGAAAATATTTTGCAATACTTTCTCGACTCTTTGCAAATATTTCTCCGAGTTTTTTTAACATTTTGCAGCATTTTGCACATTTTAACATACTTTAAGCAAGGTCCCATTATTTGCCATTTTATCAACACTACTACATTTAAAATTTACTTAATTTCTATATTCCTCTCCATATCATTTAAATGACTACCTACTAGGATTTATATATAAAAAATATTTCAAAACATAAGTACATTTGTAAATTTGGAACATTTTTTGTGACATTTGTTGAAGTTGGTTACGGAACAAAAATCAAACATTCTTTCGCAAAACTTAATCATTAAAAATAGTACTTTCTCGCTTATTTTAACAAAGTATATGTTTTTGTATGTTTTGGGTTAAATTAAAAAACTATTTCTGTTTTATATTTTGAAAGCATGAGGAATCAGAATATTGTTTATATGTTCATAGTATTTTTCAGAGAACTTTATTTTTTCAATATTTGATTATATAAACTGTTATCTAAAAAAAAATAAAGAAAACAATAATGTACAATCAAAACATAGACAATAAATGAATGTGGTTTTGAAAAGAATATCTATAGAGCAAAACAATCAAAATATTTTACTATAACAGTTATCCATCCAGGCATGTATATTTGATATCAAAATAAAATTCAAATATATTAAGATAACTTAAGCGCCGAAACCGATTGAGTACAAAATAATTAATAAAGCACATAAACTATACTCGGGTTTTATATTGATAAAATATTTTACGTCGATATATCTGGATCAAAACAGCGGTAGACTAAAAAAAGAACTGATTAAATGTTGTTGATAACTGCACGCAAAATAAAACGGGGAAAGAATAAGAGATTGGATGTATGGATATTAAGTGTAAAGAAATACAGATGTGGAGAGCAATAGTGTAAATATTTATGAATCAAATTTTTGGAATAGATAAATCTTTTGATAGTAGTGAAAATAATTTGTCATTATGTTGAATGTGTGTATTAGAAAACATAACTACTACTACTACTACTACTACTACTACTACTACTACTACTACTACTACTACAACTACTACTACTACTACTACTAACCCCCGTTGAAGCAAGGGACCCCACTGCCGGTTTTATTATAGCGACAATAAATAATCAATGTTTAAAATTATTCAGTCAATGTATTTTTTTTAATTGAGCCCTTTAAATACGTTTGGCCAAAAGCCCTTACAATTAAAAAAAACTACACCAAATAGTTCTTCTAGCTTATGGGTGAAAATTACGATCCTTCAAGGCATTTTGTGCAGTTCACGAACAAAAAGTTAAAGGTCATTATGAATAAATATGAAGGAACAAATTGTCTATGATAATTATACAAAATCTTTTTGATCACAAAAACCATTATTTTAGTTTTCTGGCCCATTTCTCAATTTAAATTTATTATGTGATCCTTCACTTAAAAAATTTGCCCACCAAAATAACTTCCTTCAGAGTTTGTACAAAATCCGTACTCTATCGTGTCGTTTCAGATGCCTTTTGCAATATTAATATTTGTACAATGCGTGGATAGATTTCAGAGGAGTAAATAGATATTTCTAGTTAGTTAGATGTCCAGTTTCCTCCTACCTAGGGCTATATTTTTTATCTGTATTTATCTATGTATGTCTAAACTATAGTGCAAATAGCAAACTAATCATTCAAAAATTTTATAATAACAAAAAATCACACAATGTTTGAAAACGTCGATGCTTTATTAAAAAATGCAATACCATAGATGCAACATTTTAGTTAGGAAATTTACATGGTATTAGTATTATATATTTTTTAATTAAATATAATTTCATAAATTTGCATTTTTTTTTTAATATTTTTTTATAATTATAGAAATTTGATTTGAAGATGTAGAAAAAGCAATGTTGTTGTGAAATATTTTAGAAGTAGTATAACACATAACATCAATTAATCAACTTTTTTTGCTATGCTAATTTCCTTCTTGTATTGGATATGATTTAGAGTATT
The DNA here is from genome assembly GCA_030264575.1 of Tachinus sp. AB-2021. NCBI lineage: Eukaryota > Metazoa > Arthropoda > Insecta > Coleoptera > Staphylinidae > Tachinus > Tachinus sp. AB-2021. Next base: position 3,885 of record JARJEC010089400.1, on the reverse strand, counting down.
TTCATAAAAGTTAAAAGCAGAGTTACTTAGTTATAAATTGAAATGATTTACATAGACAGTGTGCATTTAAATATAGCATTTACTATTGGGATGCGTGAAAGATATCTCCTTACCAGTAGGGGCTTGTATTTATAGTAAAACACGAAAATATGTTGAAGAAATTAGAGTGGGTGGCGTAAACAACATCGGTATAGAATGAAACATTATTCGCTAGTTCCTGATTATCATATCAATTTCGTGTTTGGGTCAGGGCGACCGTGTGTTGCTAATTAATCATGTTTTTTTAAAGGATTCTCTCTCGCGGTGTGGGTGCAGAGAATAGACAGGTGCCCTGTTTCCGACGTATTATAATGTACGATTATGAAAACCATAAATAAAGTCACGTGACAGCTGCCCGAGCATATGATGTAATCGGGAAGACGTATGAAGTTTTGTTGCACGACGCGAACCCATTACGCGGACCCGATCAGTTCACATGCGCTTTATTCCCTGATCGTAGACGTCACGAACTGTTCAGAACTTGGAAACGATATGCTCCATTCCAAATATATACATCCCATTAACAATACCTTGTATTATTTAATAGATAAATGCCACGAACATTATAAAGATAAACATTTAGGTGGCTATATATTGGTATTCATAAAAAATACAAAACGATAATATAGAATAGCTTAACAGTACAAATACGGAATATAAAATGCGGCATTATAGAAAATGAGGGTCGATAAATTACCGATCTATAACGTTCGATTAGGTGAGTTATGTAAATGTTTGTTTTCACGTATATGTGTAATATAACAGGTGCAATCCCGGAAGCTAAGCGGGGGTGGTTTAAATATTCAAATGAACAACTGACTGAGCAGCTGATCTTAAATAGACAGGTGAGACAATGCGACTCGAGAGTATAGGACTTCTCTTATAACCAGGCGCACTTTAATCTCGAGAGCTCTCACGGTCTCAAGCGACACATAAATACTCTTGTCTTCGTGATTTTCAGCGTGGACGGCACAACAAGTAAAAAACGGAACAAATTGTCATTCCAAGAAATCGCTTTTTGCAATAAGTGCGGCACAACTATTTTCGAAACCGTTGATTAAAAATATCAGGCCCCGCCATCGCATCCTAATGCTCGTTTCTCTATTTTATTCCAACTTCTTTCCAATGATGCCTTTTGTTAAGTACCAAACAGCTATCTCTAGTTTTACTAATTAACCAAGACTCGTTTACTAAGTGCTGAACTAGATAAAGCCGAACAGGAAAAATATAAGCTACCGAGAAACGCTAATCGTATTACCAAGTTTGTACTGCCGTATTTGTACAAAGATTAAAAGTTCAGTAATTGTAAATTGTTCTAATTGATGTCAGCCAATTCCAACAGGATCAATGATGATTATTTTCGTCTCTAACTAAATTATTTACATTTGCTTATAATAAAATAACATGCTAATTATGGTCAAATGTGCTAATGGTTCTATTCTAATATTGCTTGAAAATATTTCAATTATATAGTTTAAATAAGGAGATGATTTAATATCATCATAATAAAATCAGAATAATGTTATAGAAAATATGTGTGTTATTACCACAAAATTTACAAATTAAAGATATGAATGAGATAGAGTTTCCATAATTCACTAGTAAATGGTCATATTTAAAAACTATAAAATACTACAAAGTACATATTATCGTGAGTTAACCTAAGTTACGTATAGACTAATACCGTTTTTATAAATATGCTAAATAATATTTAATGCATGTATGACATTTACTAGAAAATTTGTAAACCTCTTTACTAATAGATTTCTATAAATTTTTCTACAAAAATTTTCAACACATTAAAAATTCTCTAAAAAATAGTTTTTATATTTACTAAATTTTAAATAAAATATTGAAGAAAATTATATCTTCAATACAGTCCTGTAGCATTTTTAAAGATTAATTTGTTTCTAGCAATGTTTAAAATCGATTAGTTAATTATTAGTAACAAATTTTGAAAAAGGCAAATTACAATATTTTGTAGAAAACATTTTCTACGGACAAATTCAAATTCATTTTTTATATCAGTTATTTTATTTTAAGATTAATTACTTTAAACTTTAAAATCAATCATCCATTTTAGTCTTCTACGAACTTCAATAATTCATCAGTTCACCTTAGCGATTTCCGCAACGCATTATTTGCAACGCTACACAACACATAAATCAATCGTTTGTGTCATTTACTTCGGCAATGCGATGTGGAAATCAGTAAGATGTACTGATGTAACTCTTATGAAGATGGAGTAATTGTCTGCTTCTGCTTGTTGAAACTTGTAGAAGCGTAACATTAGATAATTGATTTCACACTTTTAATTAATCTTTTGGTTCATTTGCCAAAATGGCGTTATGATATCGCTTGTCTGTGGATAATATTAGATCTTCTAGATAGTTATTCTACGTTCTTTCTATTGTTTACAGGAAAAGCATATACAGTCAAATATCCGTTAATTGGATACAAACGGTATAATTAATTGTGTCCGCTTACGGGAGGTGTCCAATTAAAAGAAGTTTAGATAGAATAATAGAGATAATAGAGAGAACTAGAATAGAAAACGTATTTATGTATGAGTAAACGGCATAAAACTACATAAAAAACTATAAAATAGATCACTAGAATTTAGGTACTAGCAAACATTTTGTAACCAAATTAATTAAAATTTGACAACGTTTATTCGTTAGAAATTGTAAGTGAACACACCACAACGCGGTGGTAATTGGTATCAATAAATAATCAAATAATACGTATAGAATGTTAATTTAAAAATTAAAATTCTTTTAAACCGTCTAAATTCTATTTAAACAGGCAGTTTTTAGGCGATCACTCAATTTATAAACAAGAAATAAAAAAACATAATGGATCTGTGAATACTAGCAGATGTTCCATTTTTTGTGTTCTATAGAAAACGGAATTATGATAAGACTGAGAATTTATTGAAATGTAGTAAAGACATTAAACCTTAAACCTCAAATGTCCGGTTATCAGAGGGATTTTAGTTAATAATAACATAATTATATCCTCAAATGCTTATTAAAGTGTCCGCCTAATAGAAGAAAATTTATATATGCCGTATATGGATGTATGTCGGTTATATAAGTAGTCCGTTTATTGGAGATGTCTGCAACAAGAGATCTAACTTTAACAATGACTTAGACGTTGTTATTAAATTTAAAGAAATATTAAAAAAATATTTATAATAATAACAGCTTCTATAATTTTTTACAAAAATAAACTAAATATATATTTTTGTTTAATCTGTGAGGCCGAAATTACAGGTTATTATTTCAAACAACTTATAAGTACCTAACGAGCTAGAGCTATATCTATTTTTATTACAGAAACTAAATAATTTTTATTCGCCATTTGATTAATTTATCTAGTAAAAAATGTATTCAAACTCAAATTAAAAATAATTATAATTGAATCAAAAATCTGCCTGGCTAGTAGAGTAAACACGCATATTCTTATTTGTTCTGATAATTAATTAACATATTGGTTGTACATAATATATTATTTATATACACAATCAGTACACGCATTACCAGATTAATTACTACTCAATCACAGCTGAGAATAAAAAATATCATAAATAATAATAAATTAACATATATTAAAGTAAACATAACGTTTCAAAATGTTTGTAGCCATTGGAAGTGGTTCTCGTAGAAAACATTATCTAGAACAAAAAATATACTCTACAGGCAACCAGTATCACAATACCAACCCGGCAATTTAAATTAAAAAAGTTTAAAATCAAGTCACGTTGCTATAAGCGGCAACAATTAGTTTTTTACATTTTTTTACATTTTTAGTTTTAGTTTTAGTTTTAGCAGCATTTAATTGTTT
>JARJEC010089390.1:0-27730 GCA_030264575.1 Tachinus sp. AB-2021 | reverse complement strand
ATGTTATTTATAATCAAAACATTTGTAAAGTGCAATCAACTAAATTAATGCATGTAATAGCACGTAATTTTGACGTAAATGGGCAACTAACAAAATTGTAAAACAGTCGTCAGGATTTAATTGTTAACGTAAAAAATCAATTAAATAATAGCTATTTCTGGTCACAATATACCATTGTGTATATATTTGTACAACATGTGTACAAACACTGGTGTCTATACAAATCTTTATCAATTAAACTCTATTCGGTATTGCAATTATGATTATTTTACCGTAAAATGTATTTTCGCTCATTAATAATATATAAGTGCCAAAAGGACAAACGTGTATTATAAAGGGTCTCAAAATGAGCGCTTTTTCAAATTCTCGAAAAACATCTGCATCGATTATGAAATTTTTATATTCGTCATTTAAGCGTGTATAATGTCTTTCTTCAATTCGTAAGGCTTGTTTACACTTTGTTGAATTCTCCATGGAATTGAACGAGCAATTCCATATTGAATTATAATATACGTGTAAGACGGTTGAATTTCAAGGTTACGCTTGCTGGTTGAAAAATTAGAACAAGATCTATTTAATGCTTTGTTGAAACGGCGCGAGGAGCGGAAACTTATGGATGCGCAGTAAATGACCAATGTACCTATCCGGCGTTTGTTTACTTTAACCTTGATTTGTGCTAGTTTTGTTTTCCAATGTGTTAATTTTATTTATATTTATAATGTCCTGGTCAAGAAAGTAGGTTGAATTGCTGATTCAGGAATATGAAAAATATATACAATTCCATGGAGAATTCAACAAAGTGTAAAACGGTCTTAATACAATCTACAATCAAAAACAAACAAAAAATTAGAATAGCTCTTCTTCTTCTTCTTTAATTCATAATTATTTTTGTTTTGTTTTTTTTTGTAGATCAAATGAGGTATTCAAGTAACTTATTTATTTTTTAATTATCCATTGTTAATAATTACAAAAACCAACTTCCTAAATGTTTCTCCCAAATGACCACCTTTTCCAGCTCCACTCTTTTGTAAAAATAGCATATATTATAATAATAGATAAATATACAAATAATTTGATAACTTCTTGACATAACCACAGGCATAACTAACTCACCGCTGACAGAAGAAATTTTATAATTTTGTTCAGGAATCAATTGTGGATAGTTCTTATAAACTTTATCATTTTTACTTAATCGCAAATGAAAACAATGTAACACTGTCAAACCACATAGTTCTTTGTAATCAACCAACATCACCGAAGATTAGACAGTCAGTGATTTTTCTCTCAATATATTGTATCATTTGCAAATCTCTTAACCTGTTAAATCCAAATGCCAACCAAATCAATATGATTCAATTTAAGTTAAATAAACTTAATACTAAAGACCATTCGTAATTATAAAACCACCAACATTTTCAAAAAAGTATGGGCCAATTAAAAAGATACGACAATATTTTCCTTTACTGTAATTTCTAATTTTAAATGGTAGTCGATAGGGCATATATTTCACAAATAGCTTAACATCTTGCCAACAAAATGGTTCAGATACCTCATCTTATTTAGTGCAGATTTAGATTTACGGATAATAGAACCTATTCAAATCAAAGACCATATTTATCATACTAATTTTGTGAAACCATATTGTATAGAAAATATTTTGAAAATTGACATGATTTCTGCAAGTTTTTGTACCCTTAAATTATAGCCATCTTATATTTGGTTGCACCTTCAATATTTAATTTTCCGTATGCAATTTGTTTATTTTGTTTGATTATAGTAGTATATTTTGAAGTACTGTATAATTATTATTAATGTTACCATAAACAAACTATGTATATTTGAATAAAAAACTCTATCTCTAGAAACCGATAGTTGCTAGAAAAATTTGGGGATGAAGCTTCCATTGTTTTCTCGCTTGCGTGCTTTTTCGGGTCTCTTGAGCTAGCTAATAGTACAAAAATTGGACAAGAAATGTATGTTAGATGAAGTTAAAATTAAATCAGAAATGGGATTGTCAAAACACCTTGTATAATAAGTTAATAACAAACTACGCAACATAAATATTTATATTCAATAAAGAACAGCAAAAAAATTCATATTTTGCAGGGTGTCCGCGATTGAGTAGCATTGTATGGGTAGATTTTTTGTATGCACGTTTGCCCATTTAATACACTTTCTATTTTTATTAATAACAAAAATAGCCATATATTGACTAGCAATCAAATTTTGGATTATTGTAAAAATAAAACAAAAAAATCATGTGCATATTTGTTTCTATGCATATAACCTTACCAACGTAACGTTGCCCACCAGAAAGGGTTGGAAAGTTTAGTAATGGGGCGTATGATTGAAAGAATATTTTGTTAAAATTATAAAAAAGCTGTTCACTAATGAACAATTTGGTTTTAGAAAAGGAAAGTTTATGTCGCAAAATTATTAACTCTATTTACAAATTTTCTTAAGGCTTCTTTTGATTTATAATACTGCGGGAAACCGTGTACACGGTGCAGGGCCGTGCAGTCGTATGAACGAAGCGGCAGTTGCATCCGGCAAAATTATAAGGGGGGCACAAAAATAAAAATGTAATTTTAGTATTTTCGGGTTTAGCTCCTTTCAGTTATCGAATAAATTACCGAAGGAAAGCAAAGCGAGCTGGTGCAAAATTTGTGATTTTTTTGTTAATTTTTTTTTAATATAAATCAATTGATTACAGTATTAAAAAACGTAAAAAGACATGCGTTTCAGAGAGGCTCTCTTAGATAAAATTCCTTCAGTATAAGATTTAAGACAAAAATTTTAGGCTCCTTCCACACGATCGCTTTTCCGCCGTACACGGTTGGGTTTGAAGAATGAAACTCCTTTGTTGTCCCAATGCGAGTTTCCGGTATGGTTGACTCAATTCGACCGCTGCAAATTTTATAGCACAGGCCAACCGTCTAGTCGACAATACCGCAACAACACGGCTATCGAGAGAACCATAAAACTCGCAATGGGACATTAAGTGGGCTTCATTCTTGACCCAGCCGCACGGAGCAAACAGTGGCATAGCAAGCCTAGACGGGGCCTACATTGAAATTGCTTAAGGTGCCACTTCCTTTTTGGAAAATATATAAAAATAAAGTATATGTACGACATTTGACGATTTTTTTCTTAACCCCATTAGTTCGGGGGCTCTGTATAATTGATAAAGCGGATACCGCAGTAGCTACGCCCCTGGCGACCTGCTCACCCGCTCCCACTATCGTATAATTAAAAACATTAACATTAAAACCACCTAAAATATTTTTACAAATTTAATCACAAAAGTGAAGTTTAATGTCCAATTTCTAGACTAATAAATAGGTAGTAGGGTGGGCGGGTCACAAGAATAAATAATCTGAACCAGTGATTAATAGAATAGTAAAATATTAATTAATGAATAGTTGAGCGGGTTACAAAAAAAAATAATATGGACCAGCAGTTAATACAATAGACCCGCCCACCCGTCTACTATCGTGTAATCACAAATTGTACATTACACCCATCAAAGATGCTTTTTACAAATTATCTGGCCAGTAGTTGATACCCGTTCACCGCCCAGAAAATTTCAAATTAAACACAAATCTTGATAAGTAAATGGGCGGGACACAAAAATAAATAATCTGGAGCAGTAGATAGCAAACCTGCATGGGGCACTGTAACAAAATTTCTTGGGCCGCTTGTTTTAAGAATAAACAAAAATAAAGTATGTGTATAAATAATATTTGACGATTGTTTTCCTTACGTATGTGGGGGCCTCTTAGCTCAGGAACCCTGTATAATTGATACATTGGTAGCTACGCCCCAGGGAAACCGTTTCATGTAAAAGGAGTTTTATGTGTGGCATTTCCTAACCTTGGAGCACACTGATTAAATCCACCACACGCTCCTAACACGGTGAGTTGGGAGGAGCGGACCAAACTCAAGTAGGTATTATACACTTTTAAATAATGTCAAAAACTCCGATGTTGTTATCCGATTTTTATTTGTGATCAAGTTATAGCGCAAAAACAGTTTGTTGAAAACTCTGATAAACACATTTTTGCCTGCATGCCTCAGTGAAGTGATAATCATAGACGATGTTCTTCAACAGCAGCTGTAGCATACTTTAAATTTGAATGAGTGTTTGGCATTTTGTAATACTTTAATCTTGCAAACTCAAAATGAAACGTTAAATCACTATCACCATACACTCAGACATCAGAACAGCATAAGTACCTATTTATTATACAAGGTGTACGTCGATAGTAGGTCCATTATTATTTTTAATTACAATAACATTAAGAACCACTTCATAATATAAAAGAAAACTACGTCCTATCAAAACTAATTAATTAATAAATAAATCTGCTTTAAATAATATGATAAATCTATTTTATGTAGTTCTGTTGAAAATTAAAAATACAATCCGATACCATTTTGATACAATACAAGTATTAAAATGGTTGCGTAGCTCATTTTCTAGTAATTTTGATTTTCTGTTTAAGAATAAATGGGTTTATTAAAAACCCTAGACTACAAGAGAGAATATAAAACAAAGAATCTAAAATGTTTATTATTCAGAATTAAGAAATAAAAACCAGTTAGAGCTAGTTTCTGATACAATGGCGCCCCTGACAATATAAAAACATATTTGAATATTTTCGATTGCATAGAGATATACATTACAAATCAAATTGCGAAAGGTACATACATACGAGGACCTCCGGGCAAGAAGGCTATTGGCCACATCTCAAATTTAAAGAGTTGCAATTTGTAAATTGAATTGAGTAGTGAAATATGTTAATAAAATATTATAATCTTTATATATGTTTCTTCTGTGTATATTGGAGTATCCAATGAACATGTAAAAAATCAATGTAAAAGTTCAGATTGTGTTAATATTTGAGTTTTAATTTGCATTATTCGACAAATTCCGATTGTGGTTATTAGCTTTGTTGCCCTGAGGTGTTCAATATATATTACACTATAATCTGTTTTGTTATCAAAATCAAAATAATATAGTATATTGTTTAATAAAAAATTAAGTTTACTTACTGTGTTGATTAATGAGCATCCTAATAGAAATTCTGGACATATAAAACCTATCTAAAAAATACTGTATACTATGTTCGGTTTGATGATCAACATCATGTGACTCTTTCAATTCCAAGACCCCTTGGGCCATTGTCTCCACTACATCTGCATGCCTATTTCTGATTTTGACCAAACTGTCACAGAAATGTAGCATTGTCTTACTATTAATCTCACTCTTTTCAAATTCAATAATCTCCTGAAAACTTCTAATATACCAATCGTTCACAGCAACAACAGACGGCATCCGCAGCAAATTCTCAGGAAGTAAAGCAATTTCTTTCATAATATTTGCCAATCTCACCGGAAGTTCTTTTCGTAGAAAAATGAATGATTTTTGTTCGGATGCACTCAGACCTGTAAACAAAATATATAGATTAAATGGAAACCTAACATAATGTGTTTTGTTGACGCGATATATCGTTTATAACATAAAACAAATTAAAAAGTAATATTGACATGTGTTTGAATAGCTCGCTAATATCAAAGCCATACACTGATAACAGAACATTATAATTACAATCAGACAGAACTGGTTTAAATAAATTTAGGCCAATGATATTTATAACATCAATACCATACTAATGCACAAATAATTAAACTATGGTATGTTTACATTGATAGTTGAAATTTTATTGTTCCATCTAAAAGTGAAAAAGTGAAATCAACTTACACATAAATTGCTATTTTATCCGAGATATTATTAAATTTTAATTGTTAATAAGCTATTTATTCGAAAATCATAAATATATTTGTTCTCTTTGTTCCCGTTTTATCGTTAATCATCATAAATGCTTTAATTGGTTTCAAAATAAAGAATGGAAAAATACTTGTAAAATAACTCAAATTATAAAATCAATTTCCATAATTGACACATTAAGTGTATACTTAAATAATAATTATATCAACAATTATCATATTGTTTTTGTTAAATTTATTAAAATCTAAACAGGATTTATATTAATTTTCCCAACACAATTATCTAAATAATTATATAGCCTTAACATATGATTAGGTAATTGAATAGCCTACATAGCAAATATTTTCATTTTTAGTCGTATATAAATGCATAATATTTCTACTTTTTAATATTATGTTCTTTTTATTTATTTGTTAGTCTATTTCTAATCTATTTCTGTGACTTCTCGCTAATGCCACAGGTTTTATAAATTTTTTACTTAAATAATTATTACAAAAAGCTATTGAGTTCTTTCATGTGTACACAACATCTACATAGTTTTTCTTTCTGTCTAAATAATACTTTTTCTTCAAAACTGGAAGCTAGCAAGATCCCGCCCAGATTCGAACTTTATTTGTCTGATGCAGAAACAGAAACAAGCTGAACGTAACATCAATAGTAATAGTAATAGTATTTATTTGTATTTGTTGGGCTTACCATCAACCTCGAGGTCTTTAGGCCTTGTTTATGTAGGTATGAGTGAGTTTGGCTTGTTACTCTGAAAATTTGCCTACAATATCTAAAGCGCTATTAATTGTCCCAATGGTAAATGATACCGGTAAGTGTGATCGTCCATCTAAGTTCTGACCGTGCCGAACGTTGCTTAACTTATGCAAACATTTGCAATTGACAATACTAGATATGCAACCTCGGCGGTTGCAAATTACAATAATATTATTCTGCAATTATTTCTAGTTTTCCCTCTATATAGGCAAAAGCATTAGATTCATATAAAAAAATTCGAAATAGAAATTTCAACGGTAATGTACGTTTTGGAGGTCCCTGAGTTCCAAAAAGTGGTTTTTAGAAAAAGTTCTGCATGTATGTATGTATGTATATATGTGTGTATGTGTGTGTGTAATCATTCTGAAATTTGGGGAATATGTAGAAGTAAGTTCTAGTTCTGAAGGCCAAAAATTCGTTTTGATTGGTTAAGTTGATTTTCCTTCAAACTAAATGGAATTTATATTACTTGTAAGTATTTCTAATATTAATTGATCTTAACGGGTAGAAAGTGAAATTTTGAACTAAGTTGGAAGTGAGAAAAAAGTTGAAAAATAAATACTACGCGACGTGCATCTTATTAGTGGTATTTTTCTCGACGTGGCCAAGGGAGTAAATGGGCGTGGTCGGGGTCCCGGTCCATAAGCAGTTTTATAGCTTTCGCCGCAATAAAACAAATGTTTTTACAATTTCTTTAATTATTATAATTATTAAATTTATTTTATTTTTAACCATGGAGTCATCAAATTGTCAAACTTGATGTTTTTCAATTTATAATATTGTTCAATTGGAGGATTAATATTCCGAGGAAATTACCTCCATAGAACTGACCTAGATAGTTCTCTATAATAAAGATAACTTACACAATATGTAAATCAGTTAGAATACGGCTAAGCTAGATGTTATATATTAGAAGACCTAAAATATTGAGAGACTTCTATTAATTCCTGCTATGTTCCCATCAATGTGGTCTACGCGATAAACGAACGACCACAGTTCGTTCTTACCTCTTTCTGATACTAGCTGGATTTAGACAAGGCAACGTAATGGTAACTTTATACTCTCAATAGACAACATTTTATTGAGTAACCTTACAAGATCACGAAAATTTCGAAAATTAACGAGCAGTGTCAACAAGAGTAGCAAAACCATTTCAAAGATAATTAGAAAAATATTAAATACTTACCCACATACAACTAAATAAGAAAGATCTTCAAAAGTTTATAAATTACAACGATATACCAAGCGATCAGATAGTTCAAATACCAAGATTACAAACTTTATAATAAAATTAATACTAACCACTATGTGCTTGACAGATATAGAATTCATTCTACATATTACTGTATGCCTTTATTACCTATTGTACAGGAAGTCATATTTTAATGTAAATAATAATTTTGAAAAGTCAAACCTATAGTGAAAGTGTAAAAGAGTAAATATACTACAAAGTTAGCAAAAAAGACAAAATTATTTTTGCCGACAATTTTCTTAATATAAAAAACACCATCTCTTAGATATAATTCCTTCAGTATAAGATTTAAAACAAAATTTCCGCCGTACGGTTGGGTTTGAAGAGTGAAACTGCTTTGTTGTCCCAATGCGAGTTTCCGGTATGGTTGACTCAATTGGACCGCTGCAAGTTTTATAGCACTAGCCAACCGTCTTGTCGACGGCGGCGGCGACAATACCGTAACAACACGGCTACCGAGAAAACGATAAAATTCGCAATGGGACAATAAGTGGGCTTCATTCTTGACCCACCGGAAAGTCAGGAATTACAATCTAGAATCTAAACCTACAATTTTCTTAATATAAAAACACCATCTTTTAGATAAAAAGACAAACTGTATACGACTTTTCCATAATTTAAAAAAGTTGACACCCAAGTAAAAAATATAAACCGTGATCCTTGCAACAACACAAATTGTTTGTTTATAATTATTGTAATATTGTAAAAATATACAGAAAACGTATTATCAAATATTATTCGTTACTTTTAAAAAACAACACATTATTTATTTTTATATGATATGTAATTAAGGGCATAATAAAAGTCATAGTTATTTTTTTATATGAAAGAATAACGACATAAATTTAATATTATAATTCTATCAGTCTAACACTTTAACTTAATTATACGAGGGTGGAGTGAAATATTCTGGGCCGCGTAATAGATACGGGCCTTAATGTCCAATATTATGAAGGATTGCATAATTTCATTCTTTATCAGGTTACCTTACAAATATCAAGACAATATATTTTTTGGCATAACAGTCTAACCAGTTTATCAAAATAAACGAACTCAAGTGATTTCAATACAATGCTCACAACACCTCACTGATTGCGACGGCTATAAATCCAATAATTAAGATTCGACTTGCTTATTCACCAGATTAAGGACTGTGCGACTTCCACCTATTTCCATATCTTCAAAAGTGGCCCGGCGGAAATTTGCGAACGATAATGAAGATGCTGCAAATGGTAAATGACTATTTGAAGCTCTCGACAAATCGATCTGGCATAACGGCATTAGAACATCCTTGGAACAATTGTGTAAACCTACATGTCCTAAATAAAGACTGTTGAGAAATAAACACAAACCAACCCAAAAAAGTTTTGTGTTCCTGTTCAGGACAGGAATATTTGACTCCGCCCTCGTACATCAATAGTTTATTACATATCAAGAGTTATAACAAACATATTAAAGAAGAAAAGTTACTCACGCGTAGCGGGCAGTGCAATTCCAGGAGTACGTAATTGTTTACAATTAGAGTTATGTACTATACTTTTTCTACAACCACGTTTCTACGAATTAAAAGTAACAAATTAATTTCTTTAAATTAATTTTTAATTAATCGGAATTCCAAAAATACCATGGAAATGAGAATATGTAAAATTTGTAATTTTTTTGACATTGATTAATCATAAATGTATTTTTCTACTCCTATGTTATTAAGTAGTTAATTACGCACAGTTATATATATATATATATATATATATATATATATATATATATATATATAACGTAACATCTTGAAAAAATAAGGTGGCGTTATGACAAAATGAATGAATTTTTGCTGCAAATAAAACGGTGAATATTTAATGCAATAACATCTGATAAATAAATTTGATAGTGAAATCACATATTTTCACTCGTGTATAATATGCATCTTACTACAATCGTTATGTAATATACTATTATTTATATTGTTATAACTGGTGGTTGCCTAGAAATCCAAATTGTGCTATCGAACCGTGCGATCGCACATATTACGCAGTCACGTGTAAGGGCCCGCTTACGCGATTAATTAAATGTTCAAAATTGCTCATTTACGATAGTGGACGTAGAAAAACTGTATTACAACATTAATATTTTATTCTTTCAATTCGATTTTTATTGTCTTACAATACACCAATTGTTTCAGATTATATAAAATATTTATTTGAACCAGTATTGACTTCTCGACATAAATAAAAATAGATTCTACTATATGTATAATCAAAAAAACGGCTAATTAAATAATCGAACGATACATAGTTATTTATAACATTGAAAATTATTTATAAGAAATATAAAATATTAACAAAAATTGATTCGTAGAGGACAAACATATTTACAGGATGTACAATAAAGGTGGGCGGTTTTAAATTCACTATTGCTAGTAAACGGTAACTATACGCACATGGTAAAAATTAGTAGATAAATCAAAGGTAATATTTCTGCAATGGCGTTGAAAACGTAAACAATATTTTCTGTTTGAAAGAAACTAATTTTCAATTTAATATACAATATTAATTATAGGTATTGGGCCAGAAATATTATATATCAAAACATTAAAAAAATTTTCTCCAATAGTAACCATAACCATTTCAACTGAAATGAATGCGCCGTACTTCTCTAGAATTCATGGCTTCATTATTAATTTCCTAACAGTTCAAAACTATGCCGCATGATTTTTTCCCGGAATTGCAAAGTTCTGCAGCCTACTACAAAATTACTTCTAAAAACTAAGAAGATAATGCTTAATGCCACAAGTTTAATAAAAGTTTGGCTGTGGTACACAAACTCTACTTCTTCAGACTTTTTTTCTCTAGGGATACTTAACATGTTTACAACAACAAACCAGTCAATACAGTCAAATTTATAAAGCGGAAAATGTGCAATTAATTTTCACAAATGTGTAGTCCAGCTACGTATTGTTTTTCACATCTACCAGGCGTCCCACGACAGCTCTCCCTCCCTCTTTTTCCATAATGAAATATCACTTTAAATTACAAGAGTGTATGATATGTAAATCGATTGATTCAGTATGTTTATTTTTAAATTCTATATTCGTAATTTACCTCTTAAATCATGGATATAAATTTAGCACGAAAATATAATAGACAAACAAAATATATAAATATAACAATTATATATAACCAACCAACTGCAGATAATTTAAATTCAAATAATATATACTTAAAATCGGTGTATTCTACAGAATTTCAAAAACCAGTGACACATCCTGTTAATAAGGAAACGTATAAAACAAGGCAATGTTCCATATATGCTACAAAAAAACAATTTATTGATAAAATAACATGATGATAATTTATAATTATACCTTCAATTAAGACAGCTTATATAGTATTCGTATCTCTAAGCATACTCATAGAATTTGGGTCAATGTCGGATGCGATTTTAAAAATTGTATGTAACCAACGCATTTAAAAGTTGCGCTGACATTGTGAAATCCGGTGTGTTCTGGCTTCTGATCTTTTTCATTTGAATGCACGTGATATGTGATATTATATTTATTATATTGAACTTGAAACTAAAAAACATTTAATTAATTCTGTTTAATCGTAATAACAAGGATGTAATTAATAAAGTGGTTTTTTAATTCGGATACGAATAATCGAATAATTATAATCAATTGTTAGCCAACAACGAATGACGTTAATTCGGTTGATAATAATGTCCAACAAAGTATTTTTAATTGTAGTCTGTCATAGATATGAGTAATTGATAAAATATACATAACACACCATTTTATTTAGTAATTGATATAAATAAATGCTTTAGTAATTCTCAATAATTAAAATTGATTATACAAAATATTAAAATCGAGAAAACTAAAAAAAACCATTGATATATTTCTTGCAACTACTTCATTTGATTGAAATTTTATATCTAAATAGCAAATACACATTTAAAAAAAGATAGCGGAGAAATATAAAATTGAAGCTTTGTTCCGTTGCATTATTCATAATAGCTTTATGCAAATAAGGAAATTGCAAAAATAAACAGATAAATGAGGTTGGTTCTGAATTTTATAAACTGATTATATAAAATCATTTTTATTTAAATTCTATGATAGTATTATTGCAAAATTGTCTGAAATTAGAAACTAATGATTATCTGGCATTAAAACTATTTTGGCAGATCCTAAAAATAAAATAAATATTTGCATAACTAAATTATAGCCATAGCTCAAAGTCAAATATGCAATCTTGAAATTTACAATTCAGTTTGATCGAATTATGTACCTGCAGGCAAATATTGAATGAAAAGAAATTTATTTTAATAATATGTAGTCTAGAAAAATGTCTCCTTCATTTTTTATCTTTTATTTGAATAAAAAACATTCATAAGTATAAAAAAATTATTATTTCATCAATGAAAATAGAAAATATATACTTTTTATTATAACTCTAATTAGAAAAATAAAAATTGTTGTATGATGAATATCATAATATAAGAGTTTTTATTTTTTAATTAGAGCCTAAATTATTTTTATTATAATAAAAATTACATATTTTCTATTTTCATTTATATTAAGAAAATAAACCAATATAAAAAATAATTTATGAAAACAAAAAGAATTAGTTATTTTATTTCATCTCTGTAGGACAAAGGTCCTACAGAGATCAATATAAAGATAGTATATTAAATTTAATGAAAATTAATAGATTCTTATAATTATTTATTTCAAAAATTCCATTATGCATGACTAGTTTCGGCTCCATTCGGATCTACAGATCATAAGTTAACTAACTTGTATCATCTGTCAATAGTAAATTATTTTATAATATTTACAAAAATAAAATAAATTAAATAAAAAATGAATAAACAGAATAAGATGCAAATAATAAAATAACAAATCAAACAGCAACAACATTTAAATAAAGAAAATGCAAGTCGCCCTCAGTGACGTAGCGGTTGAGAGACCGTCTACGATGCAGGGGATTCCGCTTTCGATTCCCGGGTAAGGCATGGTATATTCTAATAATAAAATAAACATTAATGGTCTACGTTATAGCAAAAAAAAAACAAATAAAAAACACAAAATAAAACCATAACACAACAAATTAAATAAAAAATAATTAAAATAAAAAAACTATGTAACATCCATAAAAGTGAAATAGTGTTTTTAAATAAAAGTTTTGATAATATAGTAACCGCTTAATTTGTCATGATCATGTTTTATCACAACTTATCGCAACACAAGCAAATTTATTATATTAAAAAATAAGGAAAATAAATCAAATTTAAAATTAAAAATAAAATGTGAACATTTGACACCTATAAACTAAATGGCGAATTTTAGAAAACATCATGTTTCAAACAAATATAATTTAAGAAAATCGGCGCTGGTTTTGTCCCTGAGCATAATCTATACCTCTATCGTTGAGCAAAAACGCCTTCTATAGGTCACGCTAAGTTGGTTGCACTAGATTCACTGTATATTTTTGAATAAGTTAGCGGTTAAAGAAATGTTTGCTAAGATGATTAAAATCGACGGCATATACCATAATCATCTTCGCGTTGCTGAGATCGTACTAAGCTACTAGAAATATTATAACAACTCAACAAAATAAACATCGACAAAAAACCCTTTGAATTCCCACATCTCGTTAAATAACACAACCATAAAATGTGTCGAGCAATATATTTACCTAGGCTACATAATCAAGTTATGAAAAACCAAACTAGCGATATACATAGGTAGAAGGAATTGCGTGAATGGCGTCTGGTAAACTAAAATACATTCTTGGGAACAACACTACCACAAATCAAACTAAAGGCTCTAAAGAGTCTCGTGCATACTGCCTGTGGCAACTAAGGACTTAAAATAATGAAACATAGCTGCAACCGACGACGAACAACACAGAATGATTCTCTGATTATCTCATTAAGGAAATTTTCATAGGCGTTCCAACTCAATGTCATCAAAGCATGCCGATGGACTGACTTGAATTGCGAATCTTGATGTCACTCCGTTGATGAGGGATACCGCGCCACGCCACTCCATTCAAAACGCCTGTCAATGCCCAGTTAAAAGTAGAGGCTAAGAGGAAAAAGCCAACTCATTGTCAATAATTAGTTCCAAAAACCACACACTGCGTGAAGTAGAGCTCAGGCGTAGAGGCTAGGGTTATAGTTTAATATATCTGTGGTTCGATTCCACGATGCCATTCTCCCTGTAGGGGTTGACATAGCCTTGTGAAAATAAGTATTCAAAAACAGGTAATATCAACGGTCGCGGGCGCAGTGCTTGGAGCACTACCTCCTTGATATGGTCGGGTTCTACACGAATTTATCTTAAACTGTCGTAAGGATATGTGGAAAACATACGTGGAGTCCTATGAGTAGTGGACCATGAAAGATCGAGAAAGAAGAAAAAAGGATGACAATAAAGACGTTCAGACCATACCTATAAAAACTGCATTAAGTGGGACAGTCTAAAATTAACATACGAATATAATACTTAAGTGGTAACAAAAGTTGTGTCAAAGGTGTACTCTTTTGCAAATCAAGCCAGTCTGCACACGCGTAGTAAGCTTAAAAAAATTAATAAAATTTATTTAGATTTGATTGGCCAAACTATTCCCTAAAAAAAAACTAAAAGTCCTCACTCGAGCAAGCAATATGTGGCGTTAAGTGATTTATAAACCGGAGATAAGAATTTTAATAACTTAATAATGAACCTTATAAGTAAGTTTTACTTTTGATTAAACAGCAACAAAAATATAAACTTGAAAACTCTTAAGCAAAAAGTTAAAAATATTTTTTAAAATTAATATGAAAAAGCACAAAACAAAAGTATGTTTTAATTTTTAAATATCTAAATAGATTTTCAATTTTAAATATATATTGTTCTTAAGAGACACACATTGATCACCTAATTGTTTCCTTATAAAATTAAAATATATTATGACAAAAAAAAACAAACAAAAAGTAAATTATTTTTTTTTAGATATGGTAAAAGTGTTTTATTATATTTATTTTTTTCAAAAGCATATATTTTTTTAATTACTAAAGTTGAATTAAAAATAATCAACATGTTGACGAAATTGCCCTATGGTGTCATTGAGTGAAACCTAGCATTGTAAATGTCAAAAACTGTAGAAATATTAAAATTAAATCAATTCGTATTTGGCACCTCAAAATTTGCATTCATTTTAATTTATTTCCATAGTGAGTAATTCTTATTTCTGTTAAATACTTCGATATTAATAAAATTGCATAATAATACGGATAACATATTGACACTTGAAGCAATTATCTCAGAATAAAACATGTGTTTATTAATTATAATAATTAACCTTTTGCAAAAAGCTAATTGCTCATTTACGAAATAATATTCACTGCAAGGCTGGCACAAAATCGTATTAACGGCATCCTTGATTTTGGGCATTATTATAATATCATCATCATAAATCATAATATCATAAAAATAATACTAAAAAGTATTATTTATTTTAAATTTGTAGGTCTAATTAGTGCATTGTACATTGCCATCATTTATTTTTTATGGTAATTATAATATATTGTGTAAATGAAAAAAAAGTACAACATATGGATGCGATTACCTAGACACAACAAAATCAACAGTCATTAAAAAAATACAGTAGTATGTTAATGAGATGCATGGACCTTGGACTTCGTCACTTTATTTAAATATACATAGTAAACAATCAAGCTTATTTACCATGGGGAAAACTTGTTTGGAACGGATAATAAGCGGAAAATAGTGTAGAAAATTCTTGGCCGATTGATAATTGCACGTCAGACGAAATTAAGCTATTAGTTGAAAGGGCTGCCTCATCACACACGAGAACTGAGACTGATTCTATATTTAGGTCACGTGCTTGGCAACTTGATCATTACATCATTGCTATAGTGTTTGCTTTTGTTTGTATTTAGTTTATTATAATATACATAGATAGAAAATCGCATTATAATAATTATTAGATATTAATTTTTATTTTAACTAAAATTCCTCGATTAATTACAATTTCAAAATTGTACAGCAGTGTCATTTTTAAATTGAAGGTTCTACTGGCTTACTAATATTATCTACGTTAATTAATATAAAATAATTGTTGTTGTTAATTCGAATTTATTAAAATTCAAGAAATTTCAATTCAATTAAATTCAAGAACATTTCTTCAATCAAATGGAATGCAGCTGATTTATTTTACGGATGTACGAGCGGGAGGCTATTTCTAAATGACCATGTAGTTAGCTAAATTTGGTTTAAAATAAAATCTTTGACTTTGAATTTTAAAATCCATCATCGATTTTAAATATTCTTGGCATGTTAATACATGCCAAAAATATTTAAATTAATATGCACTTTTGTCAAGCGCTACAATCCAGGATCCAGATTAAAAATTTATTACCAATTTGAATACTGCTTTATATTTCTTTTCACCTTGTGGTAATATGTCAATAATAAAGCGTTGACCATAATAATGCGTTATAAATAAATATATATCGCAACTGCTTGTTGGGTTAAATATAATGAGTGGCTCGAGTTTAGTACATAGTACTTAATGTGGAGACGTCAAAATATCCACCTGATGGCGCAATGCAGAGAAACATTTGACCGTTGAGGCAGATACTTGATGAAACTCCATATAACTTCAACTCGAACAGAATAGAAAACATGGAAACACATGTAAGAAACCTATCCAACACTAAACAAATCAAGGATGAAATTAAGAAGACGAAAAAGACTTGACGTGAGTTGGAGATTTGCGTTAAAAAAATCGGGAAGAAGAATTAATTATTAATAAAGGACAATGTAAGGCAACACCCTCCTCAGAAATGCAGTGGTTTGTCATCGCCTTTTCTGCGTAACTCACATTATGTACTGAGTAGTAAACTCTAACCACTTAATCGGCATACTAAGTCATTATGATTACCACTGAAAATTTTTAACCAACCACATCCGCCAGAAGAGTATGTTTGTTGAGTTGTGCAACTCAACGACTATTTTGCAGAAAATGCACAAAAGTTTTTATATTAATAGTAGGTTAGTTTATTCTGCAGTCCCTATACTTGATTGCATTATTTGGTCAAGAATTATTTGTCAATTGAAATTCATAGTAGAGAGCCACTAACGTATACGTAAAATTTGATAAATTTATTAGTTAGTCCTATGAATGGCAAATAAGCCAAAAAATAGTATTCTAGCCGATCATGCTATAGGTTACAGTAAAGCTACTGACCCAAGCCGGTCAGATTTTCAATTGCATGTAAGAGTTGCGCGGGAATATATGCACCAATCCAGTGTTATTGTACATTCGTAGACACAGCGTTATGACTGCTGTTATGTAAGTTATGTAGCACTGTATCTGGAATTGGATTTTGTTTCTGAGTATACACGCTACCCTCTCCAACCTGCATTTTCCGCGCGAAGATTTAACTTTAGTTCAGCTCAATTTGGGTAGGCTGTAATATGAGATTGTTCAAAGAATTTGAAAGTGCCTGCAATATGCGTGTGAGTGGGTAATATCTTGCTTAAAAACAATTATCCAGACCAATGGTTTTCAACCTGTGGTCCACAAAAGCCTGGAGGTCCGCAAAGCTATCGTAAGGGGTTGCTGATTGTGTGCTTACGTGTTGCGCCGTTGAAAAATTTACATGTCGCTGTTGACCAATTTTTGATAATTCGAATGAATGTATGTGGACCATGGACGTGTTTGATTGCGACATTTATACAATCTTTCGTACATACACAATTTTCTATTTATAGTTACCTTAGGGGGTCCGCGCAATATGTTTTATTAGTTTTTGACCGGTCCGTCATGGTAAAAAGGTTGGAAACCACTGATCCAGACGCATTAAGGCGGACTGCACGTAGAGTTCCATCATATCCACTTTCACAAGCTATAGCACCGCGTACCTAGTTTCACAACTTTAAAATGAGGTTCGATCGATTCATTGGTCGAAAACAACTATTTGTCATTCAATGTTATAATACAATCAAAAATTGCACCTCTCTACGAGCTGCTGCGATGTCGACGTTTTCGGTAAATTTTCCAAAGACACATAAGGTGATAAATTTTAATCGATTGATCTGCCACTGAGCTGGTATTCCTGGAGCAATTTTTTACAATCATAATGCAAAGGCGATGGTACTGAACTTCATTTGTTTGTCTTTGAGTTGGTTCCTCTTCCGTGAGGTTTATTGATCTATCCAATCCCGATTTGTTTTCATCATATTAACATCCTCACAATGTTTTTATTAAGAACGATCATAGTTTTTGATCAATTAAAAAAATTACACTTATTTTACTCGAAGCAAATGTGATATTAGATTGATAATTGACGAAAAAAATGAACTGAAAAAGGACTGCTATGAATACTAAAAGAAATATTAAATATTAGAACTGAATTAATGATTACGATTTTATGCATTTCTATTCACAAAATGCAACAAAGCCGTCACTGAAGATAACAATTCAATAAAAATTATCTTATCAGCAGCATTATTTATAAAGTATATAGATTATAAAAACAAATTATCTATCGAAAAAGTATATTGATATTACAAAGTGGCTATAAAATGGAGCAAAAAATTATTACCCAATATAGATTGATTTACAACGTTAAAATGATTGGACCAAATCTAATTAATCGAGTAGAGTAGTTGTTAATCCGAATATTATCTAAATTGAACTGAGCAGAACTATATTATTACTTGCCGTGGTGTAAAAAAATACTTAAAACCATTATTCTTTTTATCTTAGGTGCACTGACTAATTTTATAGAAAATGATAGTCGTCTCCATTTCATTATTGCTACATATAGTAATTTAAAATTGAATTTGAACTTTTTTATTTAATTGAAATATTGTTGCCTGCAGATTATGTTTAATCTTCTAAATAAAAAGTATTCTAGTACCTTTATATTTTTACAAGCGCATAACTCACCTCGACTATAGAACTTATTTTTTATTATAGAAACATATGAGTCGTCCAGTTCAAGAACTCGTTTAGTCCATCTAAAGTAATATTCAAAAACTAGAAGAAAAAAAACACAAAAATCGTCGATACCAAACCTGATTTGATTCAGTCGTAGAATAACGATGTGTGGATTTTGTTTGGCGTAATAGTGTTCATTGTAGCAATTAAGCAAACCAAAAAAATAAGGCACGAATGATAGCCGCATCAAAAGTGCACGAGACGCGATAATTTTCATTGCAGGAAATGGTGGACTATTTCCCGAAATTTGTTAAAATTATTTAATTAATTCATTAATAATTTGTAAGCATTGAGGGGTTGTGTATCTGACACTGACAGATATTAATTAATTTGTCAAGTATTATTTGTTTATAATCATTGCGTTGCTTAGCGCCAATGCACTTATCGCTGTAATTCTTGCAGAAGTTAAATTTTCAGTGTAAGTGGAAACAATTTTTGTTAACCAATTTGTAAACTCTAAGCAAATAACCATAGCACTTCAGCAAAAATATTGAAAAACAATTTTCGGCACCGAGACAATTCAAACTACTTAAATCGAATTAGAACGCGTAATAACCAATTTTTTTTTAGGTTTTGATGTACAAAACACCCAAAAACCACAAAAAATAGTGCTGAAACTTAATCGTAATTCATCAGTCCCGATCCGATATAAGCTGCTTCTTAAATCTTGATCGCACGACAAACGTAGCATGACCTGCATGCCACTAAATGATTTAGTTATTAAATTTAGTAATCACTTGGCTAAATTTGATCTATTTTCACAGTTTACTGAACTACTCGCTACTTTCCTATACCAAATAAGGATTCGAACTACGCCAGCTTAGTAGCCAGTGACTTACTTATTATTAAACTATTTAATAACAGAAAAGTGTCCGGACACAAGGCAGGTGCTCATATTTAGTCGCTAGTGTTGTTATGTTGGAGCAACGATAAGCATTAAGAGCGGCGATAAAATCGTAACGCAAAACTTATAGATTGAAATTGCTAAAACCGGTTTATATTCTAGATGGACGGTAAGAACGACGAGTAATTATGCATTACTGCATTATGCTTTTATCGTCGCTCTTATCGTTTATCGTCGCTGACATAAACGCACCCCAAAAGTGCGTTTATACTGGATTGACGATAAGTGATAAGAGTGACCATAAAAGCTTAGGGTTAGCGCAGAAAATTCATACATTCACAATATCTATTCATAAATCGACGCTCCTCGTTCTTATCGTTGCGCAATCGGCAAGCTATTCGCTCATGTAAATCACGTAAAATATTAACCGGTTTTTGCAATTCAATGTATCAGTTTTCTGTACTACGCTTGTATCGCCAATATTATCGCTTATAGTTGCTCCAACATAAATTCGACATACTCACGATTGTACTCGACTGAACCAACGCGGTCGGATCGGTTTAGTAACGAGTAATGTGGCCAGTAAGAGATAGAGTGGGACTACTTGCTCGACAAAAATAGAACCAATACCGTTTAGTCGATCAAATCGTATTACTATCCAATCGGCTAAATTTATTTGTTCGCATACGGTTAGTCACTAGTAAGTGCTACTAACTACTCGCTACTAAACTACTTGCATTAATGTTTCGTACGGACTAGGGCAAGAAGTTTAGTAAAGTAGCACACACATGTAGTACATGTGTGTACAAAACAGACAAATGTAGTCTAGTAAACAATAAAATCTATTACAAATTAGTTGTTCGCATAGGCCAGTACAGTAGCACTTACCACAAACTACTACCATTATATAATAAATTTTATTATCTACTCGACTAAATTTATCTGTTCGTGTGCGTTTAGGTACTAAACTACTAGCTACTCTACTAACTACTTGCCCTAGTCAGTACGACCTATTAGTCTAAACATGCCATTAGGTACAACAAGACATTGTGTCATTTCGTTCTTTTGCATTTACATTAAACGAGCGAGTAAATATAGAAACTACTAGATTTACAAATAAATGTTTTTGATTAAATTTTAATACCTAAAATTAAAACTCTGCATCTTACAATAAAATAATGTTATACATGGTATTTTAAGTAAATAAAAAATAAAGTACGCTTGGCATATTATGTTGTTAGATCATTAACGTTTGAACTCATTTAAGAATTAATTGAGTACGCCGGCAACACATTTATTGCTTCCTTGAAAATACGCACTCTAGTTTTATTTTAACACCCGCATGTTCTAAATCGAGTACACTAGTAGATTACTTTTAAAAGAGGCGTTCTCTAATTTTAATTGAGTGCGAATTTATCTTCTAATATTTTTATAATGTGGTTTTTAGCATCACTTTATTAATTTTAACAAGATGAGCACTCGTCGCACTATTAATGATAAACATAATTAATATACACAATAAACAACATTTTATACAGGGTGTTCGTAAAGTAATCTATAAATTCGGTAAAATTTGTAATACATAATAGTTTTAAAATGTTTCAAGAGTCCAATTTCCAATTTTCCAATTTTTTCTTTCGGAATTTAAAAGAGCTCATTTTTATAAGTATTGATGATAAGATGCAGAAAGTAACATAGGTTGCATAACGATTGTTTTCTCAAAATAATCATTAAACTTTGCATTAAAAAAAATCTCAATAGATGATACAACACAGGTGGTTACAAAAATTTAATAAATGTATTAACTAATCCTTTTTAAAAACAACAAAAACAATATTTTTGATCGATTGTCAACTTTTGAAAATAATGGCCACAACTAATCTATTCAAGAAGTACTTTTTATACAAATAACAGTTTCGACATTTTTTTGGGCAAAACCAACAAAAATACCGAAACTGGCCGAAACCGAAAATTTCTGTCGGTCGCTTAATTGTAATTCAAGTCAGGTTTGATAATCTTAAATTGTCTGAAAATACTGAGTAGTAAGACCTAGAAAAAAAAAACAAAGAAAATTAAAGACCGCAAATTACTAAAAACACCCAAATCTCTGCTCTGGTATTTGATTAATACAATTCTTATTTTTCCTTTCTTTGCCTTTCAGACACTGTGCAATTTATTATATCAAATGTATATATATATATATATATATACATTCCATTGGCTGAATTTAAAATAGCAACCAATGAATTGCTTAGTGTCAGACAGGTATAAGATAGCAAAAGCAAAATCAGAACATATTTGAGAATTATTCGAATTGATAAACTTGTGATTTCTTAATTAGACCCAATTCGATATCAAGGCAACAAGTAAACACAGACGATTGTTTCTGTTGTAAAATCCTCTTGATAATCGTCTTTGCTTGTTTTTTTAAAGAAGTATAATTTCTGACTTTTAACATTTTTCTACAGAATAATTGACACAAAAACAAAAGCAGATGTATGATTTTCCTTAAATGTGGTTACTTCTTTGGCTTCCCGATTGAAAATATAATTCATCAATTGTTCTAGACCCAACAATATATCGGTCATCAACGTATAGTTTATTCTAATATACTTCTCTAAGTTGAGCATAATGACGTTATTACCACATACTAATAACAATTTTAAAAATGTTATTCATATTTTCATGTTTAATTTAATTTTCTTTGATGTCACTCTTTAGTTCACGCTTTTTATAAAAACAGTTAAACGAAACATGTTATGACATATTTGGGTCACACATTCTATACTAAAATAACGCCATTATCGATAATGTTATAATCTATTAGAAACAAATTACTGACGTCAACCTCAACCAAACTTGCAGTATATCAGCAAACTAGGTCTCATTATATCAAACTAAATTAACTGACAATGAATTAATAAATATTATAATTATAATCGATATTAATATGTAATTTTAGTTATATTTATAAATAATTTCTACAAATATGCTGTTTAATAGTTTTTTTTACTAGTTTTAATATTTATTTATATCATCAGGTATTATTTACACATTAATTACATACACTATTACTATGGAAATTAGTCAAATTCTGTTACTGTACATTATTATTGATTTAATAATCATAAATTAATTATGATCAAAGAATAACGATAAAAAAATAATACTTAAATAATTGTATTTGTAACGATTAAATCAAATATTACTGTTTTATACAGTGAAATGAATAATAAGATAAGAAGCAGTCTGCTCTAGTAATTATTTCTGTACGATAAGACTATAAATAAACAGGTAAATATTTTTTTGGCACAGTGCTACTAAGGACTTTGTACCATGATTATTTTTAAGGAATTCCCATCCTTATATAAGTATACTCTGGATTACTTTCTAAATTGTTTCAGCAAAGACTGGCTGGTCTCGGTCACGTATTCTTTAATGATTTATTACTATTTGCGTAATTGTGATTGCGTCGGTTTTGTTCGATGATGATAATTATATGAATAAATATTTAATATAAGAACATAACAAACGTAATTCGTGATAAGAATATTATACAAATGTGGCATTAATAAATATTATTATTTTCATTTAATCAAGTTAAAATGTTTGGCAATAAAAACTTTATTCATTTTAAATTAATTGTAATTTTAAAGCACAAAATTAAACGATATATGAAAATCAATTGTTAATTATTGTAGAAAAAAATACCGATTGAAGGATATGGTGAACATATACAACAAAATATTTGCAAAATGTTTACAAAAATCGCATTTATTAATAATGCATAATATTTTAATACAGAATAGACAATATACTACATTAATTGGACGATTAGTATTCATATGAGATTCTTCCCAAAACTAATTTTATTTATTTAGATATAATGTACGAGAATAAAGTATAATACAAAATGATTTAAAGTAATTAATCCTAATTACTTTCAAGTGAGCAAATATACTTTAGTAGTTTGTCATTATCTAATACTTATGGCGTGCTGGTGATCATTAAGGTTACACAGATCAAATAAAAATAACATTTTGTTTTCAGACAATCTATATCAAAATGTATAATCGATATGTTCGATAACCATTTAATCAATTTTCTTTCAAAATACATATTACGAAATAATTAATAATTTATTCAATTTCATCTATATAATAGATCGCAGAATGTTTGCAATAATAATGTCAAGAAAGTTAAGAAGTATGGTAGGATACGAAAAAAACCTTCGAGAAAAATTGCCAAACATTTCAAAATATTACAAAATAATTCGGAAGCTAGTTTTTATTTACGGTATATTTAGTGTTCTAGATGGATGTCTAACAATATATATTCTTCTACAAGAAACGACATATATCCACTCACACTGGCTTTATTAATACTTGCGTGCATGTGGGGCTTAAAAACGTTAATAATTTATTCGGTTCAGTTTATTTCAATGCGATGCATAAATCACTAAGGTGCACTGATGATCTCTTTGAAGAGGGGAAACAATTGTATGCATTTGATTGTTTCCGCTTGTAACTTTGTGGATTTGGATAATTGGTTATAATTTTTTTACTTACTATAAAAATAATAATATTATAAATTAATAATAATAATACAATTTATTTAACATCTGGTAATAAAATAATGGTTATAATATCTTGTTTAATTCTGAGATTAATTTAAATTTGAAATATATGTAATAAAAAATGTAAATAGTAAATACATTTCTGTAGTAAAAACATATTTGTTTAGGAACAAAAATATTTGTTTATGGTGCATTTCTATTAATATCTGGATAAAATTTCCGCAACCTGCTCAAGTATATCTAACATTATATATGATTATAATATTCTATTAATCCTTGACTAGTTATTGCAGGTCAAGATCACGAAATGTTTACATTTTTTGTTTAAAGTATATTTTGTGCGTGCACCGAAAGATAGACATTTCGCACATTTTATACCCACTCGTGCCAAAAACTGCCTAATGAATTGACCAAAGTTTACAGTTTATAAATACAAGTTCGACCTCTTTAAAATTAAATCAGCAAAAATATTCCACTTTAATGAATTAAAAATAACGGGAAAGATGTTTGTCTGGTAGAAAATAGATGTAATTTGATTTTATGCTTGAAAACAAACAAAAATGTGAATATAACCACAGGAAATAAACAATTTGTATTTTTACATTTTACTAGAAAATTACTAATTGTATACATTTATCTGTAACATAATATTAAACATTTCAACGATTATTAAAAATCAAATTCAATTGTTTTGATTAATATCAATGGTTAGAAAAGAATTTAACAACTCTAATCTAATAAAAACAAAATAAACGAAATAAAACAAATAAAAATATACTAGTCAAGTCAAAATGATACATAAATAAAAATATTCTCATTGCTCATTAGTTAAACCAATACTACAAACATTTTGGTCTCCGCTGCTTTCAAAATTCATGATTAAAGTTGGAACGAATAAGTAATTTCAATATATTTTTCAATTGAATGTGAGAAAGATAAACACTACCTTATACTAATTTCCCAATTTATATTCAGCAAGCGATTGGCATCGCATATCTGATCAAAAGACGTGCTGTATTGTTCGTCAAAAGCAATTTAATCAACTCGACTAGACATATAAATTCCAAAGATACCTTACAGAAAAATCAAATTTGTAAAAGTGAAGTTAGAAAATGCTGAGCAACTCGTTTACTAAAGATTTTAATAGAGCACATATTACATATACATATATTTATGCCATATTGACATATTTAGTCAATATTGAGATAGTTATTACAAAGTTATTGATTTTATTTATCCAATGCATTGAACAAATTAAAGACAGGAAATATAATTATCTTTATAAACAAGGGAATTGTCTACTTAATTAATATGATTAAAACTAAGTTCATTTTTTCTGAATGATATGAGCAAATATGAGTATTCATAAATACTTTTTTATTTAAAACTAATTAAAGATTGCATTAGTATATAAATTTGTTGTTTTTTTTTTTGCATTTCTATATTTTACAACCTTGTTTTATTACACACAAAACTATAGAATGTGTAAGCATTTGTAAAAGTTAAAATAAGAAATATTTATTTTCGTATAATAATTTATCTACAATAATTTACATCTGACATTATTAGCTGTAAATATTTAAAAAAAATAAAACAATAGAAATAAAAATACGATGTTAGATAATTTGACCACATATTTATAATATAGAATTATTTACTTTTGGCATTTAAATTAAATAAATAAATGTATTATTTGGCAACGTTTCAAGCTATTTGCAAACATTTTGTTTTACATTCATATTTATTTGGTTAGTTGTTTTTAAATGTTTAATCGCTATCAAGCTGTACTTTTGAAAATTAATACTAGTTTCTCATTAGAAATTACTAAGCGGTAAACACTAAGTTAAGAAGGAAATATGATTTAAAAAAAGTACAATTTGTACAAAATTATCAGTGGGTCATACAATAAATATAAAGTAGAATCAGGCTTATTTCATTCAGAACTTCTTTACAAAATAAATACATTTTTTTATAAATTCTTCTCAAAACATGCGCTTTTCTAAATACGCCTAAACAATTAACATTCATTAAATTAATTTATTTTTACTTTTCATTCCTAAAGGATAAATACAGATTCCTACTTCAAATTTTGAAATCGAGATTTCAAAGAAAATATCCATTTTTTGTGGTGGGTTCAAAATTAATTGAAAATAAAAGTGAATTTATTTATTTATTCTATAATATTAATAGTCAGTAATTTTCTTGGTGTTTTAACAAATAGGACTATAGCATTGAATTATGAAATACGATAACTATAGATCAAACAGGATGGCTGGCCCACCTTAGTGCTCGCAGTAAAAAAAAATACAGACTCAGTCAAACTTTGCTTGGACCAAGTCTTCAAGCCGATTCATTCCCATAATAAAAAGTAAAAAATTAATAGACCATACCCCAGAAATTCAATACCTATGATTGGAAGGAAATCAAGCTATGGCAAAGTATCAACGCTTTCGCCTGCCTGAAAACGTCAGAGTGCTTAACAATATTCACCTTCACACCAAGTTTCCAGACGCTCTTCTCCAGCACAAATCAGAGTACTACACCGAAAATCTCACGATTCAACATCAAACATCATAAGCCAATTAACTAGAATCTCCAAAAAACATACTCCCAAGACCTCCGACGAGTCTCTAGAAGTTACGACGGAGGCGACTCGCCATAGATGATCAGATGAAAAAAGCTCTCAAAAACCTACCCTACCGTTAGCTAGCACTGGCCAACGACATCGAAAAAGCAGCCCCAAAACTATTATATATAAAGTTATGCAAAAAAACGCAGTCACTAATATCGACTTCATTTCCCAAAGCCCCGAAAGCACGTATAAATCTGTTCCCTCAACTTATCTCACCATCGATCGACTATGCACTCTAAATAAGGTCGCAGAAATTAATTATTTTTATCGCAATTTAACCTAATATATTATTATTGTCTAGTATAGCAGAAAGGCTAATTCTAAACAAGTTCCACAAACACATTGATGACCAATTTGGCTTTCAATGCAGCAATTCTTTCGACACCGAGGTGGCAAATCTCGCCGACAAAATCGCGTAGAAATTATGTAAATAGAAATGCAAGGTGACCATACCCTTCGCTATTGAGAAAGCTATCGATTCCATCTGGCACCTGGCTTCAAAACGATTGCCTTTTGTGTGCCATCTAACAGCACATAAATACCAACACTTTACAGACGGCGTATAATCCCGTAGAAATCAGTGGTAAAATACATTGACCATCAATTGACCTCGTGTCCTCATATCGACTACTTCCGTCAAAATTGCAAGCAAGTCACCAATCTTCTTCCACCTATGACAAAGATAAACCCGGGCCTCTCTCATTAAACCAAAATCCTGAAGTATGAAACTATCGTCCGTTCTCAACCCACCTACGCCAAGCCTAGAACACCGCAGCTAAATTCCTCCAAAAACGCTTTTACAGGATCGAGAACAAAACAATTTGGTAGTAAATAAACGCCACTTATTATATGATGTCTTGT
>JARJEC010089386.1:0-11100 GCA_030264575.1 Tachinus sp. AB-2021 | reverse complement strand
TCCTACAGCAAATTATCAATCACAAATAAAAGAGTTATTAAAAAATCACAACTGGTGGTGATGATATCCAACCTTTTCATGACACAATAGCTGGGCGGGTGGGGGCACGCATATTTAAAATATTGCTAATGGTAGTTTCATTTATATTGCAATTGTTTTGATCAATATTTTTAATTTTTATGACCCGCCCACCTACCCAACTAATGTGTAATCAAAAGTTGGATGTTAACCACACTTTTTGTTATTATTCGATTAATAACACTTGCCTTCTATGATGCTGTAGTTGAAAAAATCACAACAGGTGGTGATGATATTTAACGTTTTGATGACACAATAACTGGGCGGGTGGGTGGGTCACGCATATTAAAAATATTGCTAGAGGGAGTTTCATTTATATTGCAATTGCTTTGATTAATATTTTTAATTTATATGACCTGCCCACCCACCCAACTATTGTGTCATCAAAAGTTAGATGTTAACCACACTTTATAATATTATTTGATATGTAATGACACATAAATTCTATGATGCTATAGTTGAAAAAATCACAACAGGTGGTGATGATATCCAACCTTTTCATGACACAATAGCTGGACGGGTGGGTGGGTCACACATATTAAAAATATTGCTAAAGGTAGTTTTATATAACAGATGGTAATGATATCCAACCTTTTGAGGGCACAATAGTTGGGCGAGTGGGTGGGTCACACATATTAAAAATATTGCTATATATTTATATTGCAATTGCTTTGTCAGTGTCCTCGATTCAAATGCCATAATTTAAACGAAAACACATCGCACCTCAATAACAATTTGAAAATGATCGTTAGCTCAAAAATTCTGCGTTGATAAAAACTTTCTTGTTTATATTTTATGACAGTGCTTTATTAATATTGATGAAGAAAGCTATCATAATTCCATTTTTGCTTTGAAATTTTATGGTTCCTTGATAATAGTTTCATTATTTCCAAATATTTTGTAACAATTTACATTAATAATTTATACATTTATAGGACTGTAAAATCAGTAAAATCAGAACTCAGTAAAAGAAGGCGATACGTTATGAGAGAAATTATGAATCAATTGCATTTTACATAAAACGCAGCCTTCCAAAATTGTATTTAATTTATAAATTAACCCTTTACCGCCTTGTGATATAATAGTTATACCACAATTTATTTATATTTTTGCCTGCTACGTGGTATATTTGGTTAAAAGACAGTTTTCAGTTAAAATTTATTAACCTCATCTACGGTCTTGAAAGGGTTAAAGTAGTGGTCAGATAGTAAGTAGTAAAGATAGCACCAATAGAAAGGTCAAAGGTACGGAATATTTTGAACGGAAATTTTGAAATGAAATTTGTATCTTTTTTAAAAAGGAAATTTAGTTTGATTGCTAATTCCTGCAAAGGACTATAAATGTAGGAAACTACACGGGAGGTCTGTTTTATATGTTTTTAGTAAACCATAAAGTCTTGGGGCAAGTGGATTTTTATTAATGATTTGAAGTTTTTCAAATTTTGAAAAGATAACATTTGTATTTTTTAATAACTCTTTTATTTGTGATTGATAATTTGCTGTAGGATCTTTCTTTAACCCTTTACCGCCCTATGATATAATAGTTATATCACATTTTATTTATATTTTTGCCAGCTATGTGGTATATTTAGTTAAAAGACTTATTAACCCATCTACGGTCTTAAAAGAGTTAAGATAATTAAATTTTCGGAATTGATGAATTTATTTATTTGTCAAGGTATCGATTTTTATTTAAAATGACATTTAAATTAGATTTATCTGCTTTTGTTACTACTAAAGAATCATTAGAGATTTTTGATTTAATTGATTTAATTATTGAAAAGTTTACTGGCGGTGTTTTGGAGAGCAAATCAATTAAGTTGGATGCTCTGGGGATAAGTTGATCTTTGGCCTTTTTTAAAGCTAATTCTGATTCTAAGATTCTTTACTATAAATTGTTGTGTTTCTTTGCAAGTTTGTGTTGGATAATTTCTTTTCCGGTCTCGTGTGGAATCCCGTAAGTCGTTTCTGATCTAATAAATGTCCAAGTTGTTCCCATTGCGACTAACTGGCCGGCCTTAAGGTACCCTTCTATGCCTTGGTTTTTAGGTGTCCAGACCATACGTACTCTTTTGTTTGTGGCTAGTGCCTCCAAATTAGCTATGCAATCTAAGACCACTTTGGATATTAACGCAAGGCCTCAGACAGCTGCCCAAACTTAAAAAAAACTTGAAAATTTGCACTAGAATTATTTACCAGAACACCCTCAATGAAATTATCAATTGTTTAGGTCATTAAAAAAGGCAATTAGAGGGCATAGATTTAATGAGAATAAAGAAACATTTGTGCGTAATTGGGTGGTGTCACAATGGGCTTCATTTTATAATTCCGGCATAAAAATATCCCTTGCAAAAATGTATGTAGAAAAATAAGTTAGTACATTTTTATTTTTATATTTCAATAAATTTTAAAAAAATATTTATGGTTCATATTTGATTCACCTCGTATGTTTCACAATAATTGAATTAAAATGGTGTAAGTCAAAATTAAATCTAAATTTACAAATATTTGAAAAATAGATTTTTAGTTCTATGTAAAGTCAACTTTAACATTTAGCAACAGAAAATACTATCTTAAATGAACGCTCATATTCTTTTACTACTTTTTGTCCATTCATTTCAGAACTATAATAAATTTACTTAAACCATTTTAGTTTTTGAGCGCTCAATTAAAGAATAAATAAATATTTCAAACTGTTATTAATTTAGTAATTTGCTGGTATGCAATCTTATATAATTTTACTTTAGAATGAATCAATCAAATTATTTTGATACGAAAGCAACGTGTGATTTTTTACATTTTACTTGGTGGAAATTTTGTGTTAATATTGATTTGATGCATTATTGTTGAAATTATTATTGAGTAATGTATTATTAATATTATTATAATATATGCACTTGTATTTACATACAAAATGTGCTGCCAGCAGGCATGCTTGGATGCAGTGCAGTGTGCACCCATCGCGGTCACCCAGAGCAACAACTAAATAATTCGAATGAGTTGGTGGTGGCATGCATACAGTTAACCCTATTGGCCGTGTCAACATATGCCGGAACCAATATCAATCAATATACCTAGCAGGCACTAGCTAGCAATATTATAAAAATACAAAAAGATTGGAATTAAAAGAAATTAAAAACTTACATTTTGACCAATGTGCATTACACCAACAATGCAATTTAGTAAAAAATGTAATTTTATACACGCTAAAAGCACTGTTCTATCATATGCAGAATTACATAATGATGGGTAGGTTTTTTAGGTAGAATTAGAACAATGAATACAATAAAGGGTCCTCGCCCTGAGGTATTTCCGCCCTTTACATGTATAATCGACCGTCGTAAACAAAACGTTCATTTCGAAATCGATCTGATAAAAAATATCCTATTAAGTAATTATCATTTCATATTAAGTTATTAAAGTATGTTCCACAAACTAATCTATTTTAGTCTTTTATATGTCGTATGATATTATTAGAACAAATTTAATTACTATCTAACGTCTCAAAGAAAACTTTTCGAAACTTGATACTGTGTCAATAACTTTGTAATTTGATATGTTTAATTTGGACGGTTTGTTAAATATTCAGTTTATAAGCAAAAATATATTAAATTAATAAATCAAATCGATATGTTTTAACTTTGTTATAATTTTCTTTGTGCAAATAGTGTCGTTTGCTGTAATTCAATAGTACAGAATAAACTTTACGGAATATAATTGCACATCGACAATATTGTATTGATTTATTGTTATTATAAAATGTAGCGAAATTTTATTTTTGTTTCAATATTAAATGGAAATTTATTATAAGCTTTGATACAAGCAGAACATTCAAAATTGTTTAGATTACATTTCTAAAAATTTATATACTTTACATTTTTTATAAACTATGCATCAATTATTTTCTTTCATCGTCATCATGGGGCTGAACATAGGGTTTAACCGTTCCTTTGAACTTTTGTAATTTTTTTAGAAAGGATTATTTTATAATTCACTTTTTACAAGGGTTTATGGGCTTTCGCTTCTTCTGCGTACTTCCTTCATGTTTTTCCGTTATGACATTCTTTG
This sequence comes from Tachinus sp. AB-2021, assembly GCA_030264575.1. NCBI lineage: Eukaryota > Metazoa > Arthropoda > Insecta > Coleoptera > Staphylinidae > Tachinus > Tachinus sp. AB-2021. Next base: position 6,955 of record JARJEC010089386.1, on the reverse strand, counting down.
CCAACAGCATTTTTAGGTTCTGCAGCATTTTCTTCTTGGTTTGCCTCTCCCTTGGTTGTTTTTTGTTTTCGATTGCATTATTCCTGTTGTAAATTCATTTTGTTCTTGCCTCTTCCTTGGTTGTTTTTTGGTTGCCACTGCATTATTCTTGTTGTAAATTCATTTTCTTCTTGGTTTGAATGTCCCTTGGTTGTTTTTTGGTTCCAATTACATTATTCTTATTGTAAATTTATTTTATTCTTGGTTTGCTTCTCCCTTGGCTGTTTTTTGGTTACCATTGCATTATTCTTGTTGTAAATTCATTTTCTTCTTGGTTTGCCTCTCCCTTGGTTGTTTTTTGGTTCCCATTGCATTATTCTTGTTGTAAATTCATTTTCTTCTTGGTTTGCCTGTCCCTTGGTTGTTTTTTGGTTCCCATTGCATTATTCTTGTTGTAAATTCATTTTTTTTCTTGGTTTGCCTCTCCCTTAGTTGTTTTTTGGTTCTCATTGCATTATTCTTCTTGTAAATTTATTTTCTTCTTGGTTTGCCTTTTCCTTGATTGATTTGCATTATTTTTGTTGTAAATTCATTTTATTCTTAGTTGGCCTCTTCCTTTGGTTGTTTTTTGGTTCCCATTGTATTATTCTTGTTGTAAATTCATTTTTTTCTTGGTTTGCCTCTCCCTTGGTTGTTTCTTGGTTCTCATTGCATTATTCTTGTTGTAAATTTATTTTCTTCTTGGTTTGCCTCTCCCTTTTTTTGTTATTTGGTTCCCATTGCATTATTCTTGTTGTAAATTCATTTTCTTCTTGGTTTGCCTCTTTCTTGGTTGTTTTTTTGGTTCCCATTGCATTATTCTTGTTGTAAATCCATTTTCTTCTTGGTTTGCCTCTTGCTTGGTTGTTTTTTGGTTCCCATTGCATTATTCTTGTTGTAAATCCATTTTCTTTTTGGTTTGTCTTTTCCTTGGTTGTTTTTTGGTTCACATTGCATTATTCATGTTGTAAATTCATTTTCTTCTTGGTTTGCCTCTTCCTTGGTTGTTTTTTGATTTCCATTACATTATTCTTGTTACTTCTTTCTTTGTGGTTTTATTTGGTTTTATCTTTCATTATAATTTTTCCTCCGCATTGTTTTAGTATTTCGCTGTTCATTAGTGGTCTTCTCTCACGTTCTGTTAATTTTTTAGTTCCGATGAATGTTTTCATTGTCTATTTTTGGATTCTCAGTTACTCCTCTTCATTCTCCTCAAGCTTCTTCTTTCTATTACTGATAGTATTACGTGTGTATTATAACTTTTTGGTTTGTGTTTGCTGAGGTTCTGACTTTGAAGTTCCCATGCGGTATGTTACATTTTTTATCTTTGTTGAAATTCTTTTTTCTCTCTCTTTCTCTGTTGACTGACGCACACTCTGCTTTAAGAAGTACAAACATTATGTGGTAGTTTTATTCTTGATCCTAGAGAAGAGCCGCGGATTTTGGTTCATCTGCTGTAAACTTTTCTCATCTCTGTACTATTTTGGTAGTTGCCTATTTCTCACTATGCGTAGTTATCAAACTTCTTGTAGGCGGGGTATTTGTAAAGCCCAAAAACGGTCCAATATTTCAAAATCAAAATGTTAAATAAATGTTTCAAACAAAAGTTAAACACGAATATTGCAAATAATAATTATTTACAATTCAAATATTTAAATGTAGCCTAAGTTAAAATTAAAATATTATAATTATTAAATAATTATTATATGCCATTACTCCATTTGAAATAAATGTTTTGAAAAATTCACCTCGGATGGAAATCAAACCCATGACATTTGGATTTCATGTCCAATGTTCTACCAATTGAGCTACGGAGGTATCTCAATCAGCATTGGTTTTATGTTCTATTGCCACGTCAAAGTCAATTTTTTTAAACATACTGTATATGATATGCTTACACATATACACTTGTGCGTATGGCTAGTCTATGCTAGCATAATACACATGGAAATTTTCGACGGCTTTTCAATATTATACAAATGAAAAAAAAAAGTGTGAAACGCAACCGCACCCACTTTATTCTCCTGCCATTTGGCAAAGTGATTACCAGTTGTCCTTGTCAAAGACATAGGCAGTTAAAAACTCGAGTTAATGTTATTGATACCTCCAAATTTTTTGATTGAAAAATCCGTAGTACTATACAATACCGACCAGCAAAAATTGGTGTCACGTAGGCAGAAAGTCATCAAGTGCAATGGAGATACTTAGCTAAAGAATAGTGTACGACTAAAAAATTACTATATTTTTCCATCAGACATTGCACACACTTTTTTGGTTACTTGATACTTGCTCGGGGCCTGTTTTCTGAGCTGATTCTCCTTGCTATGTATGTGCATTTTCTGTTAACACTTGTTAACCTCACCTCTTCAGGCGTGTTTGTGGTGTTCTATTATTCTGTTTATCACTTGTTTTTGCTTTTTGTTTTCTAATAAATTAGAATAAATAACTATATTGTGTTTATAATTTTTGTTTTTTTTAATTAAAATATTATATTTATAAAATATTTCAATTATAAAGTTTATTACAGATAATTAAAATTCAAAAAACCAAATTTTATGACTATTAATGAAAAGACAATCTGATAAATAAAAATCGAGACTTTTGAAGCTTTTATAGTCTATATTACACCCTGCAAAACTCAACTGTCTACGTTCAAAAATAACGCAAAAAACAACTCATACTTCTATGGTAGACCACCCTGTATAAAACTATAAAAAAATTATAAATTTTGTAACAATTAATTTTTGTTGCTGTTTTTTTTAAAGTTTTATTCCTTTAGTTAATTAATAAGTGGGTCATTCGCTACCTGCTACTTTACTGAGCTAATGCGAACGACCTTTTAGAAGTACAGAATCGTATCTCAATTTTTATGGATCTGAAGAAAATGGGGTTTCATATTTCAAAATATGGGAAAGGTGCTTTTTTTAGTTTTATTGGTTTACTTAATTGATAAGTAGGTCAGTCGCCACTCGCTACTGTACTAACCTAATGCGAACCATCCTTTAGAGGTACAAAATCGTATCTCAATTTTTATGAATTTGTAGAAAATGGGGTTTCATATTTCAAAATATGGGCAAAGTGTGCTTTTTTAGTTTTATTGGTTTGTGTTAATTGATAAGTAGGTCAGTCGCCACTCGCTACTGTACTGGCCTAATGCGAACAATTCTTTAGAGGTACAGAATCGTATCTTAATTTTTATGAATCTGGAGAAAATTGGGTTTCACATTCAAAATATGGGAAATGTTTTTGTTAATATATACAAAAATAAACTAGAAACTTATTTTTTTTTAATTATTCAAGTATTTTAACTGAAATATTTTATTATTAGCTTCTGGCATAAAAGTATTATGAAGTTAATACTTTTATGCCAGATAACTTCATTTAACAAAAAATGTAGATACAATTTATTTCTTAGGTACAGATATTTCTAAAGTATTATATGCAACGTACAAGACTAAACAAGCCTTATATAAACTTTAAAAGCTATATATATATATATATATATATATATATATATATAAAGTCAAAAGTTTTTTATAAATACTGAAATTTTGAATCTCAAAAATTGTTAACTAAAAACTTCAGTATTTATATAGAACTTTTAAGTTTATATAGCTTTTTAAAGTTTATATAAGGCTTGTTTAGTCTTGTTGCATATAAAGCTTTAGAAATGCATATATTTGTACCTAAGAAGTAAAGAATCGTATCTACATTTTTTATTATTAGAAGTTAATACTTTTATGCCAGAAGCTAGAATAAAATTAAGTTTAACAATTTTTTAATCTCAAAAAGCTGAAGCTTATTATGCAAGGTACAAGACCAAGCAAACCTTAAACAGTGTGAGGCAGTATAAAAAGCAATTAAAAAAATGTTTTGGCCATCTTAAATAACATAAAAAAAGCTTTTTAATGTTATTACATAAAAAATATGTTTTAACATAATTTTATTTATTTTTTATTTAATTAATATTTTTATTATTACATATGAAAATTTGCGATTTATATTTGTGTTTGTTAAAAAAAAATTGAAATGAATGGCGATTCATTTCAATTTTTATATTGTTTTACACAAATATAGAACGGAAATGTTTGTTTAAGTGCCGCATGTTGCGGGCGCACAATATGCACGAATGTTAGACCATTGATTGATTGAATTTGAAATGTGAGAAAGAAAACGCTGGCTTAAGTTGGACGCTAAGTCTTTAACAATACAAATGGTTAAATGGTTAATCAAATGACTGGGCTAGATATCGGCTGCTGCTAACGTTCAGACAACTTCAACAACTGGAGAGTTAATCCGTAATTAGAACGATTTCAGTTATAGCTCCTTTATACTATCTTCATTAATGTAGCAGACACATAAATATACGCCAGCGCGGAAGTAGTCTTAGTGCCATAATGGCCATTATAACGAGGTGGAATCAGTCAGCAGTTTGAACGCGAAGTGCGCAATGGAAGTCAATAAATAATTGACAATATTGAGTGTAATACATGTTATATTTTGCAATATATAGTCGTTAAATCAGATTAAAATTGTCGCATAGCTTGCTCGTTACATAATATTAGATTTTATCGCTGTTTGGAAATAATGGTAGGAAGATTAAATTGTACACGACGCTATTTTCATCATCGATTGATTAAGCTTTTTTATTAGGATGAACTATAGAACTAGACGGGAAAGTGTTTGAAGGCATTAAATAGGTAGGATGTTTGGAACAAGCGGTGGTCATCGAGAATTGGAGAACGTCATAATCCGGAGCTGTCGAGGTGATTTAGTAGCAGTGCAATTCACGTTAATCCGCTGGTGCAAAGCGTTTCATAAATTTAATCCGTTCGATTGAACGATACGAAATACCATCAGCGCATAAAATGAGTGCAATTCGGGTGTAAATGCAGCCTGCGGAAGTTTAAAAGGTCATTAGTTGACAATCTAGTGACTAATTTATTTGAAATTCCGCTCAACTTGCAGTGTAAGTTTGGGTGGACTAGCATAGGGCGTCTCCGTGTTTCCTTCCACGTGCTGACGCGGCACTTAAACGTCCTAACAAAAATCAACTTGTACAACGTCTCAGCTTATACCAATACCGTAAAGGCATGAGCCTCCCTTAAAACCCTTACTACACAGTATTATGATAAGAGCTATAAAACAAAATTTTATTATGTACGCGGCGCGCGTTGTAATTTAAATTCCCAGCCAAACTACGCAGGTAGAGTATAAAAACTGATGGATGAGTGAAGTAAACAAGGTCCCCGTCCCCACTTCAACAAATAGCAGATTCGCGCACAACATCGTTTGTAACCAGATATTATAATCCTCAATATAGTAAAACGGTAAAAAAGGACGCGGAAACTGAACCCCACGGAACTCAAAGAGAAAACGGCATAAAAGTTTGATTTTATGCACATATACCGACGTGGATCTGATTCATAACCCTCCCATAAAAGAAAATCAAGCTTGTCATGTATGATAAAGATGCCCATGCATCCAAACCGCTTCAGCAGGATGGCCGAAAATTATTAATAATCATAATAATAGTTCTATTGTATTGAATCCTGTACATAAGGAAACATACATTGTACTCGGATGGGAATAATTAATGCATGAAACGTGATCGAGGGTCTCTCAACACATACTGAACTCGATGTCAACTACAAATAGGGGGATCAAATCACCTGTAATATACTGATTGGCATATTGTACTCCCTATAGCGTAATCGTTCATGCTGAAGTATGCGCTCATAATAAAAACCACTTCTAATTAAATCTAATTGTGTGTTTAATTGGACGCAAAACGGAATCATTTGAATATAATTGCTCTAACACATTCTACACCACGTTTATTCAGCTTTACAAAATCGCAATTAGTTAGTTAATATTTTCAGCCCTTATTGAAACGGAAGCTATATAATTTAATTAGATTGATTCCACTACTGAATAATCATGTTTTAATCAAATTTAATTGGAAGTACTTGTAATTAATTTGAAATGTTTATAAAGACATTGTATAAAAATACCCAGAAATTATGAAACTTTTCTTTGCAACAGAGGAGTTTCCAAGATCTCTCCTGTGCATGTAAATCTCCGCGACGGATCTCGTAAAACTACTGTCTCAGTTTTTTTAAAATAAATTTTTAAATAATAAATATAATAAAAAAAGTGTTCGTTTGTGTTAACCTGCATCTACTAAATGAAAAAAAACAGTGGTGTTCAAACTGTTCAACTGTTAATATAAGTTTAAAGTGCTTTTGTAAAAAATGATAAATGTATTAATCATAAGGATGGTTTCGACGTCTACTATGCGGTACTTCATTATTAGAAAAAAATAAAACAAAAATTACTATGTTTTTAACCACAAAAATTTTATTTATTAAAAATGAAAATATAAGCGACTCAAGTTTCGACTTATGAAGGTCATTGTCAAATTTTTATTTTTACTAAATAAAATTTTTGTGGTTAAAAACATAGTAATTTTTGTTTTATTTATTTCTAATAAAAGAATTATTCATAAGGATGGTTTCGACTTCTATTACTTGGTACTTCATTATTAGAAATAAATAAAACAAAAATGTTTTTTAACCACAAAAATTATTTATTTATTAAAATAAAAAAGTACAATAAAATTGAGTTTAATATTTTTAGAAAACCGACAAATATTAACTCCACCAATCCCTTTAACTCTAATCACCCAATGTCACATAAACTAGCACCATATCATTCCATGGTTCACAGAGCTTTTTCAATTCCTTTATCAAAAATAATATCACAACAGAACTTAACACAATAATGTCCATCGCAAAAAATTACGGATTTTCAACTAAACTTATTCAACATTTAATAAACAAGAAACAGTATCAACAGACGATGACTTGTATTTACCATACGACGGAAAATTTAAACAAAAATTCATTTATAACATTAACTTATTTTGGTAAAACCA
>JARJEC010089244.1:0-19923 GCA_030264575.1 Tachinus sp. AB-2021 | reverse complement strand
TACAAATTCTCAAAGTAAAGAACTGGAAAGAAATGGCACGGGACAGAACGAAATGGAAGAAAATCAGCGAGCAGGCTAAAGCCCACATAGGACTGTAACGCCAAAGGAAGAAGAATAATTACACAATTCCCGCAAAGCTTCCACTTCTTTTTCTAACTAGATATATAAATGATATCTCAATTGACCACCTTTAATATAATATCGTTAGTTGATATAATAACTGTTGCTTACTTAGCTAATCATAGCAATAATTAATTATTTTTTATAGCTTAAAAATACAAACCGTCAACTTCAAATTATATACCATCCATGGATTAAAAGAAAATAAATCTATCCTATTAGTGTTTGCTCTACTCCCCAACAAAAAGCAGGAAACCTACCTTCAATTTTTAAGACAATTAAAACAACAAACATCTTGACTTATTATGAAAATGCTATGATAAATGCATTTGAAATAGAATTTCCCTTAACAGGACATTGTGGTTACTTTTTCCACTTAATTTTCTTTAAAATGTCGCTTACTTTCTGCATTAGCATTTGTACCGCCACACGAGGTTGTAAATGCCTTACAAATAAATTTTCTTCAAATATTACATTGATTTGAAAATATTGTCATTACCTGGTGTTGTAGCTTGTTTTGTGTGATCAGTGACAACAAATGGCAGTTTTGACAAGACTTCCAAAGCCAATGCAGGACAACCGGCACGGAAATGACCATGAGCTGTTGTAAAATACAGTTGTCGTTCTAATGGAGTGATTGATTCTTCGACAATTACCTGAAATAATTAAGATTTTGAAATGAATTTTAATTAATTTTTGTATCGTTTCTTACTTGTTTACCACCAGGTAACCAGACCTTTTTCTTTCCAGAATTGGCAACATGTTGTCTAATCAACAAGGGGTGTGTTCTCAAGTAAACGTAAAAATTGAACACATTTGGATCAGCTTCTTTGCTTTCACGGGTGTCATCATCGTGTTCGTGATGCTGCGATCCAGCATTACCAATAAGAAGTGTGCTGAGAGCTGCTTGGTGCTCTTTCAAAGTCCACAAAGCCATTGATCGCAAGAATGGATCAGGGTGTGCTCTTGTCATGTCTTGATCTTTACCTATATAAAAAACAATGATTATGTGCTTTACACTATTAAAGTGAAATTTCTGAAGTTATTAAGAATTGCAGATTGGAAAATTAATAGTAAATACAATATTGACCCACACTACAAGAAATATTTAATTATGTCCATTATTTTGAACTAGAGCCTGTATAAAATATATAAAATCAAAACATTTTGCAAAAATTTATCAAATATCTATTATTTTGAACAACCCTGTATAAAATCTCTTATAGGGTGCGTTTATGTTGGAGCGGCAATAATAGCAGGGATAATAGCGGAGAAAATAGCAAAGATAAGAGTGATGATAATAGCAAAGCAATATATTTATTTCTATGTGCGTTTATGTTGGAGCAATGATAATAGCGGCGATATCATGTATTTATGTGTATAGGTGGTACCATACATTTCGTTGTCTGTTTGTGACATTACTGACAGAAATTTTATTGCTGTCTTCGCCACGTGTCTTTTCTTATAATCTTTAAAATCCATAACAGACAATTTTCAACCAAAATTTGAAATCATTTTGCTATCTTTATCTTTATGTTTAACATCTCTAACACATTCTGTTAAAAATTAGATGTTCCATTCAAAAAAATCATATTATTATACTATTAATTATGTGTACATTATACAGGGTGATTTTCAAAAGTATTTTTATAACTTATTTATATTTTATAATTTTATTACACTTAAGATATATTATTTGCCATACAGAATGTACAAAGAAATTGTTGTCAATTAATGTCCCCATGTAGCTCCAGGGTTGTTTTGGATGAGTCCAAGTTGATTTTACGTGCTATATAGGGTCCAAATCCAACATATTGATATAAAATGTTTAAGAGAAGCATTTTAATCTGTTTTCCATGAGACCCACACCGGAATGTAATAATATACTATTTTGCAACTTTTCTCAGGTTTTTATTTTGTTAATATTTACCATTGTTTCTATATGACCCTGGCAATTAATCCTCCTCAATCAATCCACCTTACTGGGAAAGATATTATTTAACATTTTGAACATAAAATGAACTTCAGCATTAAGATTCTCTAAATTATGTAATGCAACATGCACAGTAATCTTAATTTCGTAATTATACAAGGCTGTTTCTATTCAAAACAGAATCCTTAAATATTTATTAGTTATAATTTATACTTAAATCCTCCAAATTATTTAGTTCATTTTTTATTTTAATTTAAACGTCCTATGAAAAATCAATGCAAATTTTTTATTAATCATCCTTGTCACAAAGAGCCACATTTTACTAAATAAAGTAAAAAGTAATAATATTATAATAGATGTTTGTTATAGGCAATCTATAATTAATTAGCATTAGCAAGCATTTGTTTCCAATACTTCCTCATAAATTTTGTTTTTGATTTAAACTTTTGTATTAAAACATAAAATTACTTTCAATGTTAATTGAAACGGAATTAAAATTTTTGTAAAGATTTTGTAAATTTGTATACGATTTTGCAACTATTCTCTGGTGTTCACTTTATTAGTGTATATCATTGTTTCAAATATTTCACAAACATAATAATTTACTGAATTGAGGTTGGGCGATTGTGGAGGTCTGGCAATTGGACAATCCAATCAAAATTAATTAAGTTAATTCTGAATTAAAACTTTCCAAATTGTAGAATGCAATATTCAAAGTCATCTTAATACTTATATCAACATCAACAATATTGAAAACATTATAATCAAAATTCAAAATGAGCCTAGGTCTATTCCATCTTATAAATTGTTGGTTACCCTATCTCATTTAAATGGAAATAACAAAAAAAAAATTTATAAAAAATAAAGGCCAAATTTGATTTCTGTACAAACCTCTTTTAACATTTTACCAAATAAATTGAAAAATAATAACATTATATCAGATTTTTGTCATAATCAGTCTATAATTACGTTTAGCTATAATTTTTCAAGTTTTGACGTATAAGTTGCCAAACACCTTGTATATGTACAAAATTAGTTCATAACAAGAGAACTGAACATATGATTTCAATTTACTTGAAATTGAAAATTGTCAAACTCAAGACTCGTTCAAACTCCAGTTTTAAACCGAGTATCGAGTTCGGGTATTTTTAATTACCCAGTTGAAAAAACTCCTAAATTTGGCTGTAATAATTCCTCATAAATTTTGTTTTTATATATTTTAACGTTGGTGTTTGATTCTATATTAAAACATGAAATTACTTTCAATATTAATTTAAATAGAAGTAAAAATTTTGTAAAGATTAAAATTTTTTGATAAATGAATAATAAAAGTTTTTCCTCCTGTTACATCTATCCGAGAACACAATGTAGATAACTGGTACTGTTCTTCTGTAGTCTGTAGTACTCATGATTATTTTTCAAACTTGCATGATAGTTATTTTTATTTTTAATACAAATATTTACTTTTAGAATAAGTGTTTAATATTATTATTATTATTATTAATAATAATACATAATTTATTATAACTTAAATAATTGTGAGAATTTTTGGAATATATACCGACTTTTTTTGTTTTCTTTGTAAATTGCATATTATATAAATTAAATTAAATTATTATTAGATTTTCTATCAAAATTCTAATAAGTATTAAATGTAATTGAAATATAGATATTTAACTTCAAGTTATAATTATTATAAGTGCAATTTTTAAAATTAGGTTACCAAAAGAGAATAATCACCGACTTCAGAATAGAGCAGAGAGCAATGAAAATGTATTGAATAGTTTTCGTCGTTATTATCATTACTCGACCTGTAATAATAACTAAAACCGCAGTTACAGTATAAACAGGTTTTTGCAATTCATTATATTGGTTTTCTACACTAAGCTAGTATCGCCGCTATGATCACTTATCGTTGCTCCAATATAAACGCACCCTTACTTATGCACAACCAATGCATTCGTTTACAACCATCATCTTAAAAAAATTAGAAGTTGCAGTTTAAAATTCAAGCCGCTAAAAAACGTCATCTTGAATTTTTGGTTTAAAACCCAAGATGGTGAAGTCATACTTCAAAAGGAAACATTCAAATAGTAAAATATGTAAAATACCTTCAGCATCACTTCCAAGAATCTCTTCATACAGCAGCTTCTTCAAACTGGCTCCATCACCTTCATAAAGCCTCACGATAATAATTGCCAATTGAAGATCTTGTAATTTATGAAGACAAATCTGCATAATAATTAAATGAAACAAGCATGTAAACATTATAATACATTACATACCTCAACTGCATCTTTCAGACTTCCAGCTAACAAAAAGAAAGCGGCTGCATGTTCAAATCTCTGTTTACCGAGCAAAGCATAGGCATTCTTCAAGGCTGCCTTTCTCCAACGTTCTTCGGTGAAATTATTTGCAAAAAAGGCAGTCATTTTTTCATCACGTTTCGACCTGTACAAACCCCACAGAAGACTTTTCTTATTCATAGCTATGTAATAAACAGCAGCATCTAAGGGATCTTGTTTAGCAGAATATGCCGCCTTTGCTAAGACTTGCACGCATTGTTTGAGCAATGCAGAACCTCGCACCCACCAAGCAACTCCAAGTTCACGCAACACGGACCATGTTGGTTCACCTTTGGCATAGCTTGGGATTAAATTAAGGAGTTCCTCTTGACTTTCAGAATGATAAGCCCATGCTAGGTTGTTAGTTCCAACGCCGGTTTTTTGAAAATGTGCTCGTTGAGCTAATGGTAGGCATCTAAATAAGTAATATAATATAAAAAATCAGTCAAAATAATGATAATAATTATTTCACTAACCTAAGTAGATAGCTGTAATGCTTCATGGCAAGTAAGAAACGCAGCCCGCAATCATCCAATGAATCTGTGATAACTTCATCCGATTGCCCAACAAGATTTTCCTTGGCCAAAGCAGATTTAGCAGCATCAATTGCAAACCGTTCAGCTAAATCGGTATTGCAAGTAGAAACGGTATCAGCTAAAGCTAATAAATGCATTTGATCCAAACTGGATAACCCAGGTAAATGTGTATGTGTTAAAAGCCTTGATAATATACGTCCTTGCCTAGGCGTGAAATGAGCTATACCAACAATTCTTTCAGAAGGTCTGCGTTCCAGCCTAGTCATTTCCTGATCTTCTAAAAGAGTATCTAACGACTCATCCATTGTAAGGTTGTTATCAAACAATTCATTGTAATCTTTTTTTTCTTCCTGAGTAACTGGACGTTCTTTATCAGCAGCCAGCAATGTCCAGAGAGGCAATGGTGGGATATTTTTAATTTCATCGTAATCTAATGTAATTTCACCTATGCTAGCACGATGTTCGGGTGATCCGGCCGGATAACTAACGGATAAAGTTCTCGCTCTTGCCCAACCTTGCATTTCTTCGACACATTCTAGATTTCCGCCAATACATTTAACAAGATGTGATAGGATTGCTTTCACCCATCTAATTTTGCCTGAGTTTAATAATTCCATTAGTTGTTTTGGATGGTATTGTGGGAGAACGGGGCATGCAATTCGAGATGCCTCAAACAGTCCGTAATCGGGCATATAATCTAAGTTGCTTTCTTTGGTTGCACGTTTTCTATCGAGAATTTGAAGGTTGACTGAGCTGATGCGGCCCAATGTAGGAATGGCTGCAAGTTTTCTTTGGTTTTCTTGGGTTAGTGTTCGGAAGTCAACATCACGACCCCCTCTGAAATATAAAAATAAAATTTCTGGTAATCCTTGTAATTTGTCGGTAGACCAAATGGGACAAACACGACCACTAAATTTTGAGAAGTCTAATTTGTGTCAAAAGTGCAACTTTGTACAATAAAATTTCGTCAAAGTATCAAATAAACTGCAAAAAAACATCCGTCCGTCCTATGAAATATCTAAAGAAACGAAAAGTACCTACTTACAACTTTTGGGAAAAAATATTAATAACCAAAGCTTTTTTGAAGAATATTTTGGGAGTAAATGGGACCAAAGATCATGTGTATTAATGGTATCACATACCTATGGTCATTATAAAGTTGAACATAATTGTACCCCCTAGCAATCATTAATTAAATATATTTTTTTATAGAAAGTTGCAAGAAGTTTCTCCAAAAAAAGAACCGAGTATATAAAACGGTACAGTGTCTTTATTATATTCATTATAAACAAATAATTGCACATAAACATTTATGATGTTTTGACAATTGAATTTATAGGTTATAATTATTAAACTTTGATATCCATGTACATATAATATAATCTGTTTTAAGTTTTTATGTCTTCATTTTATCAAAATGCAGAAATTTGTCAATTTTGACAATTTACTTTGACATAATTGCATTACATTGATCTTATTAAATTTTTTTGTTTCAGAATAAATATTTAGAGCTCATTAATTGCAGTAATATTATTTAAAAAATACAGTTATTAACATACCTTGTATCGTCTGTGGTATCAATTGACTTCATTCCAACATTCTGTGGTTTCCATTGAGTGTATACATGCATTTCTGAATCCATACCAACTACCAAAATGCCATCTCTGACCCAACTGATTTGCATTGGTAGAGCTGGCAAACCGTCGGCAGTTTCCAATTCAATTTTTCGTAATGTCATCCATTTAAAGTCGTCCACAAACATTGGTTGAGCCAATGAGCTAGCTTTTCTTAGTATCGGTCTGTTGTTATTAATAGATTCCTTAAAAAAATATCAATAATTAAACCACAATATTAAATCTAAGATGTGTCAAATATTCTGACAGATTTAAAATTGCTGTTATATTTTTCATTAGATTATTGCCAAAATTTAAAAAAAATCATACCTTCATTGCTTTCACATTAGCTTGAGCCAAATCGGTAGAAAGTGGCGTATACAGCATAATCTTACTACCACAAGCAACCGTTAAAATATGCGATCCATCCTCATTAGAAACCCAATCCAATTGGACAATATGTTTCTGTGTAAGTGGACAAATATTACCCATTTCAGAAATACTCTTCCTTAAACTCTGTAATGTACTGAAACTAGGCACTGCCAATAAAGTCGGCTTAATATTAGGTTCAGTTGCCAAATTTTGCCTTTCATCATTCGAAAAAGTATGCAAAACCTCGTTGATTCTTTGTTTCTTTTTCAACGTCCTCGAATCATACAGATAGCTTAAATCCAAATGCCGATCGATAGAAATACGAGGCAAATGTATATTTTTCAAATGTATAATGTCTTCTAAAATCCATTCGGATCCACCGGTGGATTCGCATTCGTAAATTGCAACGCAAAGATTGATATAACGAGAATCATGATCGTCTTTATTCGGACGAGTGAAGCTTCTGCCATATTTGTAAGCGACAGCTAGACGACCCGAATAAGCCACGCTTATGTTGAGGATTTGTCCGTCGATTTCAATCGCCGATTCTTTTATCATGTTCCATTCGGTCCACATTTTTCCTGTGTTGACTTGTTCACCTTCCTCTTCGAGTAGAAGATGTTTTGAGGATTCCAATTGATTTTTGTTATCGGATATAGTCCAAAATCTAATCATTCCATCGCTGCATGCCGTTGCAAAGCAATATGGTGCCAAACAAGCTGGATATATAGAGGCAGAGCTTAGATGTCCAGCTGCTGGGGCAGCATGGACTATTTCAACGCCATCAGGAAGAGGTAGTACCTGTAGTTTTTAATAAAATTTATTAGAAATGTGCATTGAAAGTTTTTTTGTATGCCAAATTAAGACTTGTTATCTAGAAATTTGACTCCAATAACTAGAGTGTTATTAATTGTTTCCCAAAGACAAATCCAAGTTAAGACTGTACACCGATGTTTTTTTATTCTCACAAACTTTTTTAAAAGGTCGTACTGCATATGCCACCCCACCAGTTTAATTATGAACAATATTAACTAAATTTTAACAATACAAAAATTAAACAATTATATTTAAATTCATAACCACCGTTTACCCAATAATTTTTGATTTCAAAGTATTAAATCGATTTGATCAAAACAAACTGACTTACCTGTTTAATTTCTCTGCAGGTGGTAATGGTAATGTGCGGACTAACTTTAGCATGTTTCTCATGCAAGCTCTCCATGCTATTTTTCCTGGATAGATCATTTTCATCCTGCACCAAATTACAATCGGGCACGTACATTTGACTACCGGTTAAGTTCAAATCACTTTCATTAGAAGCAATTGTCAATTTCCACATATGGATAATGGTGTATTGATCGGTGCAATCCAACAAAACAATATAAAACGGTTGCTCAAACACAATATTCTGTTGTAAATCAACCATTGCATCATGCCCGGTTAAATTAATGGGAGTACTACGTTCACCGGTAATCAATTGCTCTTGATATACATGTAAAAACGTTGTATTTTGGTAACGTACCGCCTCGGATATAGTTTCCAATTGGATTATACAACCGGGTCTTGATGTGCTTTGCTGCGAAACTATATTAATCTTTTCTAATAAGCTATCTTCATTAAACGATGATAAATCAGATTCTAGACTTTCATTTTCATCAGCCATACGATTGTCTTTGACCGATATGTCAGCTAATAAAGTGCGAGCATCAATTACAGCCTGGTAGACTCGTAAGCAATGTCCATCTGATGCAACAAAACAAGCACTAGGTGAATTTGATAAGTTGCCAAGAGTTGATGAAGGTAGCAAAGTTGGAATCCATGCAACATTACTAAAAGCCGATGGCTCGGGTGAACTAATTCGTGCTAATTCACATATTCCGCCCGATTTTGATAATGGACCAACTGCGTCCACTCTCCATAGAATTAATTCACTGCAAAATCCCTAAAAATATGAAAGTTTTGAATCTGTGTTAAAAAAAATACTATTAAATTATTTTATACTTACTGAATTGTTCTGCGATTGGTTCTGTTCGACAATATTATGATGACTTGTTGTAAGCAGAAGCGGTAATACTGGATGACAGGTGATGTCGTTAACCCTAAATCTATGTCCAGAAGCACGACTCTTATGTCCTATGCTTAGTACTTGACTGAATTTACTTTTATCGGCGAATGTTAATTGCCATAAATTTAAAGTTCCATTATCGTGTTTTGTTACTAGCGAAACCAACGGTGACGGATCTTGCGGTTCCTCTACAGGCTCTGGAGGTACCTTAAATCATTAAATATTTTACCAATTAAAATTGAGAATTTTTTAAAGATGTTATTTTTATCACTTCCTAAACTGACAAATTGTTCCGTTCATTTTTGATAGCCGTTGCAATAAAAATTGGCTATCAACTAAATAATATTGTTAAGTTAGTTATAGATAGTGCTTTAAATTTAATTTCAGTGATCCCAACCAATAATTATTATTCTTTATTTATTTTTAAATTATTTAATTTATTAAATTACAAATGATACTTATATCACAATAAATTAACTAAGGACTTACTTCCGTGGTCGATGTATTCTCATCTTCTTCTTTGACTATAGACAAGTTATTTGAGGGAGCTGCCATCTCCCTGGTTGCTGCTTCTTTGACTAAATGTTTTATACACGTGGCTGTACTATATAAGCTCACTGTAGTTGACATGCTAAGCGAATCACCGAGTGGAAAAGCAGCAGGTATTCGTGTCGAAAATGACACTTGGGCTTGACGGAAAGAACCTGGATGATATTCATCCAACCATTCAACAACCCTAAAAATGTAATATTTTTAAAACAAATTTACAGAATATAGATCAGACATTACAGTTTTCATTGCAATTATTTAACAAATTTCTTAAAACAAAAAAAATTATTTTTTAAAATTCAAATTTGTTTGATTAATTTTTTTAATTCTTTAGACGAGGGTGATGTGAGAAGAGAAATAAGAAATAATTTTTTCAGCTAAAACAATTTATTTTGCAAAAAATTTGTTGGAATACACTTAGTGAAGCGTATTTCAATTTTTGAAAGAGCCACCATAATACTTATCGACATTTGATAAGGTTTTTCCACACAAAAAATAATAATTAAACACACAATATTCACTCTTTCCCATTTTCTAAAAATACAATTTGTCGTCAGCTGTCATTGGCTGTCCAATCTGATTTAGAAGGTATTGACAAATATCATCTGGGATTTAAGATTGTGAAATTGTGGCACCTTCTGTTGTAATTTTACCAGACTTCTCACTCTGCCCTCATACTATTTCAAAGTAAAAATAATGTGAACAAACAAACAAACTGTCAAAGCAATCAAAACAATTTAAAAATATTATGTACCATATTAAAAAACTTCCATCAACTGGATGTATACTAAACAACAGATCCGGACTATGGTGCCAATCCCGCAATAACGTTTCAATTCTTGCATCCAAACTATCAGGGCCTCCCATTTCCATAAGTGGCTCATCTGGGTTTTCCTCGGATTCTGGATTATCCACAACTCTCCTGTTAACAAATTTTCATATTGCATATTATCTGATAACAATACTATTATAACGGGAATATTCAACATTCTATGTCCTATGAGCTGGTTTAGTATAAATTCGCATAGCGGAAAAGCACTAGAAAAGGATGCAAAAATGAATACAAGCAAAACTCTTTTGCAGAGTGAACCTACTATTGTGTGATTTTGAGTACAAATATTACTTTTAGACCCCAACTTACGTTGGGCCATCTGTATGATACCACACACCTTTTTTATAACTTTTATGTCTAAATACAGATTAGTATTACGACACTCACAAATAATAACATCGTATTATATTTGAACGATTTTATAGCCAGCTAAAATAATTTACAATGTATTTACAAAAATGATCAATTTTGACAAAAATGAAAATAAAGTTAATTGCATAAAAAAAGAATATGATTTTCTATTGGAGAATGATCGTAACTCATTTTTTGCAAAAATCGAGATACAATTTTTTGCGAGAATCGATTAATATGTTTAGATTTTTACCAAATCAATCTACCATTATATAAAATGATACAGAAGTGCTCTTAATTATTGCAAAATTCTGCGCTTTAAAAATAGATTATTACAAGTTTTTATTAAGTTAATAAAAGTTATACGAATATGTATTTCTGTATGGATAATAAATATGCATAACTTTGTTTATAACAACTATAATATATGGATGTTTACCTCGTTAATTCCTCCAATAATGATTCGGCCTGCATACTAAAATGCATCTCTTTATTATCAAGCCAGTGCAAAACAAACGCAGGTCTGGGATTGACAAACGATATACTTGGCACAAGGGGTATATCAGTTTCTGCGTTCACTGATGCTGCTAGGTGAAAATGTAATCCTGGTGTCACTCCTGTTTTACAATAAAACAAAACATTCTGAGTTAGTAGAATCCGGTTAGTGCTGGATCTTATAATAACAGTTTAATTTTCAACATATTCAATAAAATGTTTTTTGTAAATATCGTATATAGTCAATAAAAATTAAATGTTATAAAATCAAACAAAACACCTTGTATAAACATTTTTAAACATCCTGTATAAAAAGTTTGAAACACATTGAATGCAAAATATGACACACACCGCCTGTATTATTTTGAAACATGTAATATACTAAATTTAAAACACCTTATATAAACAATTCAAAAAACCCTGTATAAATATTTTAAAACATCTTTTATTTTGAGAAGTTTGAAAAATCCTGTTAGCAAAATTTAAGACAACTTGTATGTACAGGGTGGCCAAATTTGGACGTTACTATAGGCTATCTTGGAAACTAGAAATACTAGAAGAAAATAAGGTTGTCTCGAGCTAATTTTCTGAGGTAAGTTTAATTGTAGTAAACAGATTTTTCTATAAATTTAGTTTCCACGGAAAACGTGATTTTTCTAAATTTACCGTTTTCTATTATGATTTCTATTTGGTTTATTTCTTAAATTATGGAAATAAAATGAAACTAAAACATCTTAGGGGCACTTTTTTAAAAATAAATCAATTTCAACCATCCAATTTTGTCTAATTTTATGTCCCTTTTTCCGCTTCAATTAAATTAACTGACGCCAAGTCTGTATAATTATTATCATTTGTCAACCTAGGTGTCACCCCCCAAGTCGGCTAAATAGCTACCAAAGCCTTTTCTCGAAGAGCTCGTCACAAAGCAGTCATAAATAAAGTAAATGGTGGCACATATCAAATTTTTAATAAAGTTCTACCTTTTGTTATAACATGTAATTAATTATAGTTGTAATGATTTATATTTGTCTAAAATTGTAATATACTATGTACTGCGGATGAGGAGTGCATGATTATTTATGAGGCGCAATTTGTGGCCAGTGAGCAAAGCCCGAGAGCCACAATGCTCTAAGCAAACAATAGCAGCATTTTCTGCTACACTATATATAGCATTTTCTTTCACAAAAGGACATCTTAAGAATAATATATTGATTTAAATTGTAACTCAACAACAATTTATTTAAGTATGTCATAATTATCATGACAGAAATAAAATTTCCTTCCCTCCTGAGTAAATGTAACTACGTCTGGCCCTGGGGAGAGAAATTTGATTAGTGTTATGATCCTGATAAACAAAATTGTTTAATTTATTTAGTTAGATTAAAAGAGATGTATATTTTATATGTTAATATAATCACTTGTAAACGCCATTTATTAAATCTCTAAAAAAAATTTCTGTTTACTTTATATTTCGTTGCAACAGTGTTAAATTGATGTAACACCGTCGCAACTTTTTAACCTGTTCATGACTGATAAACAACATGAACATAGTAACAAAATTAATTATAAAAATTGCAAAATGTAACAGTTTTATTTATAAGTGCTAAACAAATCAAATAAATTCCATTATATGCCAAGTAACAGGTTTAACTAGCTTATGGAGAAGACAGGTTCGCCAATCAAGTCCTCTTATCGCCAGTAAAAACCAATTTACATGGATGGCTAATATTGTAAAATACTATATATCAATAGTTAAAACAGACCAGTCGATAGGAGACAACTAGAAAAATCAGGTGATTCCATCAGTGTATATAACTCAATATTAGCAATATTGACGATGATATGACACAGTATAATCAGTATTATTTTGTGAATTGTCTGCAATAAATTTACCAATATCAATTGTAAAAATCATTTTGTAATAAACAACAACAAAATAATGAATTAAAGTAAGATAAAACTATATTAAATATAAATATATTTAATATATTAAATAATAATTCAATGTTTGGCGCAGGAATTTTAAATTTGTCACCCCCATTTCCGTTATCGGTTTTTAAGATCACCGATCATGACTTGACTAAGCAGTATTGACTTGATTTATATGAACATAAATATTACTTGGCAGAACTCTGGTGAAGTGTGGCTTGTCAAATTTTCAAATGGAGGAACGAAAATCGTGCGCCTGAAGGCAACAATCGTGTGCGTGAGTACATTCGCACACACAAAGGTCTATTATTATCATACAGCAAGACACTCTGCCGGATCTGTGTCGCAGACAGATGTTTCATCTTCTGTGTGTGTGGAGTGAATATGAAATTTAACAAAAAAATTTATTTCGCAGTATACAAGTGGCCCTTGATTTAAGATCTGCACAAAGAGCATAGTACACTTCTCCAAAGTTAAAGCAGTCAGTAGTCAAATAAAACTTAAAAAATCTTAGTACAATTTTATTGTATCTACATAAAAGTTTGAATTATTTAGTAAAATTGGGCTTCAGCTAATTTCGGTTTAATAAGAATGTCTCAATTTAAACATGTTGTTGTCAATATTTTAGGTTAATCTATTCTTCGATAGATTATTAAATCTTGAAAATTAATTTCCAAATAATCTTTTCTGTGTTTTGACATCTAGAATATTTGAGAAAAAGCTTTGTTATCAATTCATATTTAGTTATTAGAAATAACAACCGATGGCTCTGTAATAAATAAATTAATTAAAACAATTTATAACTAATATTGACTTTATGCATTTGTTCAATTAGGTGGAATGTATAGATTATAAAAACTATAATTTCTAAATTCAAATTGTATTTAATACGGTGAAATCTCTAATCACGGACACCTCCAATAAAAGAAAGGACAACTCCTATAACCGGACAGAATGCACCGGCATACATCCATATATTTATCTAACTTTCATATAACCGGACAAAAAGTAAGTCGCACCGTCACTGTCCACTTAACTGAGATTTCACTGTATTATGAATATAAATGGATCGTAACCATACAAAAATTGTAATAATTCTGACAGCAATTTAATGGTTGTCATTTAAATTTTAAAGTCATAGATATCTTAGTTAATTAATATAAATTGTTAATAACATCTACTGGATATACATAAATATAATGTTTTTAATTAAATATGTAAAGAAATAAGTCAAAACACAGAAAATAGTATAAAACAGAAGGCAATTCTGCCACTTGTGTTTAAATATACTATTCTAAGAAAAAATATTTATAAATTAAATCACCTGTGCCATGGTAGCCATAAGAGTGAAAATCATGAACACTGTAGGTAGATGGTAGAGTGGGAATAGGTGCCGATCCCAATCCTAATCCCTGTCCGTGATGTTTGGCATGTCTGCGAATATGAAAGCAGGTTCTAAAAAAAAAATTTATGTATAAATTTATGTCCACCGTAAACTCAATCTGGAGACACCCACTATAACAATATGTAAACTTACTTCATATGCTTAAGCCGTTGCATGAATCTATGCTTATGCCGGTGGGTCCGGAACTTGGGATGATTGGCTTGGGGATCTAATTGAGATAGATTGACCAAACCATCTTCAGGAAGAACGGTTTCCACCCAAAGACGACAGATGTTATCTTTACAAGAAGTGACGAGCATATTTGACACTGAACCTGCATATAAATTTTAGATAAAAACAGAAAATAAAATAAAGTAAATAAAAACCTTTTGGCATGTATTTGCTGGTCGTTCTCCATGATATATGTGTAACAGCCCTCGGATGTGCAATATAAACAAACCCATATTCCAATTCCAAGGGTCCATCGATACTTTTCGAAGTAAACAGGAAATGTTTGTTCTCGTACCAAATTTTAACAAGTCTATCGTTTTCTCCAGAAGTTGCAAATAATGTACCGTCCGGGCTGAAAGCCAAATGTTGAACTGGAGTCGCGGTGTTTGCCTTCCAAACACATTGCCAGGATGCCTGTTCTTGTTCTACATATAAATAACTTTTGTAATAATCAACGATGCTAAACTAAATTGAAAAGAATCATTAGCCATAAACCAGAACCAATAGGTATAAAAAAAAATTGTGAACCAAACTGATTTTTTAATGGCTATGTGTCTTCTGTTTTATGAAAACTATTTGAGAGACCATCAAATTTTCCGCAAAATACGATTCCCAAAAATAATTATTTCAAAATATTTACTTCACCTTTTTTTCATTAATTTTTCTTTTTCAAAAAAGTGAAATATAACAAATTGCTTTTCATTTAATTAAATTTTTCTTCCTTATTTGAAAACTGAAGGTTCCATTTACAAATTTTTTGATCATTTCAAATTTTTGAGAAATCAATAAAATATATTAAAAAAATAATAATTGAAAAAAATTACCTCTATCGTGTTCATCTTGAAAATCTGAACCATCGCCACTGGTTTCTCCACCACCAAGGGTGAACGTAACCGGTTCGGGGGTTTCATCAATTGGCTGTGATTTCAAATGCCATAGTTGCACGATGGAACCAGCTGTTAACAATCTTGTACCTTCCAAATTCCAACTCAAAGCTCGTACAGGTGATTCTGTTTTGAGAGTGCCTGTTTGCACCCAACGATAATCTAAGCCCTAAAATATAGATAAAAGAATATTAAAAGGTTCTTGATAATAACAGTTTGGAAAATTAATTTATTTAAATTATCTACGAATACAAATTTGTTCAATAATATAAAAACAATTGTATATTTTTTAACTTACATGTATTGAATTGTTATGAATTAACGGTGTGGGTTCATAGATGCAGACCGTATTATCATAAGCAGCTGCAATTTTTCCAGTATCACTGGAACAGTCAATCGAACTAATCCGAATATAATCATGCACAGCGCCAGGTATAATTTGCACTCGTTCAAATGTTGATGCTAATATCACAATATTGCAGCCTGCTGCATACGCCTATAATAGTAATTTGTGAAGGTTGCACATTAAAATTATGGTGTTGCTAATTTGGTTTGTTTAATATTCATAATTACTTACAGTGAATGGGACACCTTCAACACTCCCAACAGCGAAGCATTTGTCCCCGGCATTGCACGCACCGCTCACTATCTGATGCAGATTCATCTTTCCTTTTAGATGTTGCTCATAATATAATTATTCCGACGCGAACGTCGCAGAGGACGAATTAATTGTTTTTAATGATCGTCCGTCAAATCTGATGGATGGATCTCTGACATATTTAAATCAGCTGACAATTTTGACGTTTCTGGATCAGTTGCAAACTTCATTATATTCAGTTTACCCAATGTTGCCACGTTGGGAAAAAATATTTGTTGATTTTCCAGTGGCGGCGCAGACATTTTATACTGGAGGCTTTACTTCCACTCGAAAAAAATACATGTATAAAACATAATGAATAATGAATTTTTTAGCAGGCCTTTAAACATGCGGTGCGTAATATGTGCACGATCGCATGGTATGGATTTCTAGTGTGGTTTCTAGGCAACGACCAGTTGTAACAATATAAATAAATGCATTTATGATTAATCAATGTCAAAAAATTACAAATCTGAGATAATCTCATTTCTAAGGTATTCCGATTAATTGAAAAATAAATTTAAAAAAATTTATTTGTTAGTTTTAATTTGTAGAAACGTGTTTGTAAAAAAAATATAGTACATAACTGTGTTGTAATACAATTACGCACTCCTAAAATTACTGCACTCTCCGCTACGCTGGTCTTGCGGAACTTTTCCAGTCGTGCGTAATATGCTACTTACAACTCTTGATATGTAATATGCTACATTTAACCCAGGATGGGTGTCCTACATCAAACTTCAGCTGAAGTGTGCTACTAAGTATTATAATATAATATAATATATATATATGCCTTTATATAGGCATAGGAATAGTTCAGACATTCTTAAATAATTTTACGTTAGCTTTAACTTGCGTCATAAAAAGTGCACATTTTAATATTTTGACTGATTAGAGATTTAAATATAAATTTATTAACTGAGTCTGCTCCAAAAGTTATGTTGGTTGACGCTTTTGAATAATTGGGCCTACAAAAAAACTAAATATTCCTACAAGAATATTTATTAGCGGTGGCAAAACATGTATCAGTGCAATTGACTAAATGGTTACAGATCTTCGATCTTCTTCAACTTCATGCAAGCCCGTAAATATTGCAGACTATTTTGAGTTAGTAATTTTGTTTATCTTTTACATCATTGCCCCTAATTAAGCCGATGGCTTGTCATAGCGGGATTTTGATGGGACCAACAGCTTATAAAGTGACTTCCGAACCACCAAAATGATTGATTGCAATATTGTACTAGCTGCTCGTCAAAAAAATACTACGTCAATGTACCGCTACATTAATAAAGAAAATATTGATAAACTTCGAAAACTCTTACACAATATCGACTGACGCTCTACAGTATATAGGAGAAAATCAGCAAAGTAGATGACATCTTGTGGTAAATTTTGAACTGCTGAAATGGGAAAATCAAAACCAATGTGATCAATGTTATTGTAATCTGTCACTGTTATGGCAGCTTTTAAAATAACCTCAACAATATATTATATCAATTATACACAATGCTTTTGTTCAGTGCTCAGCCTTAAAAGCCGTTTTTCCTGCATTAATAAACCTATTTCTATCGACAATATAATTTATTTTATCTCTTTGAACTGACAGATTACTTGTCTTTGGCTGCCATTGATGATGTAGGTTTCCTTTTCCATTTGAACATCTCAAAAGCGCCATCTATTGGATTTTGCTTTTCTCCTATAGAGAATAAAATATGAATAAAGCTTTTAATGCTTTTATAAATATAGTAAGCAATAGTTTTAACAGTTTGTGTGCATTAAAAGAAACTTTGTCAAATCAAAATACTCGTAAAAATGGATAAACTATAAATTGATCAAAGAAAGTAATGAGCTTACAAATTATTTTGGCTTAGCGTAAACACAAACGACATTAATATAAAAGAGTTTTATAAATCACAAAAACAAAATTATTCATTAAACATTGATATGGCAAAACAACTCTACTTCCCAAATAAAATAAAAAAGTCAGAAAACAAAATCAAAACAACGTGGAATCTTTTCAATTCGGCGCTCGGTAAATCAAAAGCAAAATAAAAAATAACGCTAAATGCAACAACAGACAACGAAAGAATTGACAATCAAAAGAGTTATGCGAAAAATTTGGAAAATATTTTTTAACAAATGCCAATGTTCAATTGCAAACGGACTACAATTTGTATTTGTTTCTAATCAATGTATGGTATCAAAAACCAGGACATCAAATTTATTCTACTTGACACTTACTGATGAAATAGAAATTTCAAAAATTATAATGTACTTAAAAAGTTTAAAAAGCTGCTGGTATGAATAACATTACCACTTATGTTTTAAAATCAGTTAGTGATTTATTTCAGGTTAAGGAAATCTTTATCACATCTCTTCAATTGTCAATTGAAACCGGTACATTTCCACTGCTTTAAAAACTGCTACAATTATCTCAATACATAAAAATGCGACAATCTAAATATCAAAAATTAAAGATTAATTTCTCTATTTAGCGTTTTTTCAAACATATTTGGATCATTGATATATAATAGAATCTTCATATCTACAAGAATTTGAACTTTTGGCCAGTTATCAACATGGATTTCGAAAAAACAGATCCGTCAAAACTGCATCAATAGAATTATGTCAATTTATTAATGAGGAACTAGACAAAAATAAATTAATTCTGTGTCTATTTATTTATTGATCGTTTGCGACACAACACATATATTTATACATTACAAAAAAATAAAAAGTTTAGGTCTTCGTGTACCTATTATTGAGGGGTACCTCTCAAATCGAAAACTAGTGATCAAACTTAACGGTATAACATCGAATGAACATGCAATAAATCTTTCGGTACTTCAAGGTTCAATACCGGGTCATTCTTGATATATATATATATATAAACGATCTGAAGGAATTTTTGGGCAGTGAATTTGTAATAAACGAGGAGTAATTAGCGGACAATTCGAGATTGTATCGCTATTTAAACTGTGGTGTACAAAAATCATCTTATTTTAAACACAAAAAAAACTGTTATACTGCCAATTTTTCAGCGAGAACCATTTTTAATATCATTAAAGACTGATACAGCAAAAGTTAAACCAGAACAGAAATGCAAACTTTTAGAGACAATAATAGATAATAACCTAATTAGCATGATTATATCCAGTTAGTATGCAATAACCTCAACAAAGCATTTTATGCACTTTTGCAGATCAAATCATCATTAACAAGAGAATTGTAATGAGTTTAAATTACGCCATGGTTTATTCCACTATCGCTTATAATAGTAGTGTTCAAGCGATTTATAAAGAGTATTTATCAAAAACGTATAATTAGACTGTTGTTTGGTTTAGGGAAACTTGAATCTTGCAAACCGCATTTTGCTAATAATAAACTATTAGATTAGATTAGATTAGATTTATTTTTACACAAAAAAACATTTAAATGTTTGCGCATATCATCAGTTACAATTAAAAATACAAATGCAGATAGAAATACAATAAACAAATACAATGAAAAATAAAATATATCAAAATAAAATAAATACTATAAATAAAATAAAAACAATTAAAACAAAAAATACTATAAATACAATAAATACAATAAATTCTATAAATACATTAAATACAATAAATACAATAATTACATTAAATACT